>WJQU01002323.1:0-25000 GCA_029228625.1 Pseudolycoriella hygida | reverse complement strand
GGGGAAGGCTTATAGACTCAATTCAGTCAGATTTAGAAGTTAGGGAACTTTCTCTGGGCGAACACGCCATCGCCTTGTCGGGCGATAGAAGAGCATGGAGGACGATAGTTCAACATTCTGGGGTTGTGGCATAAAGACCTCACACCGAAAGGTACTAATGGTCTATAAAGTTTGATGATGATGACTAGCGAAGCAAACCAATAATTTCTTCGAAAGTATTTAAAGAAACAATAAACATTTGATTAAAACATGCACTGAAGCTCTTGTAAATGTATTTTAGTAGCGGAGAGAATTTTATGCACTGCAAGATTTTATTGTTTCTCGCTGTGCTCCTGCAAAAGTTGAATATTTTTCAAGTTTGTGGTTCGTCCGTCCAACAGGTTGCGCAAGATCGTCTCAATACAAGTTCTTCGGCTGCTCTTACACCGACGTGAACAATATTTCGAATGAATAAAAATATATACTCAAAAATATCGTTCAAGGGCGTCGTCGGGAGTGTAATATCGCAAAAACGTCCTATTCGAAACATTGGATGTACCACCGCATAGCATAATGCTTGGCTGCATTCATAGCAACTGTAAAGAGGTAGTTGGGAGAAGGGAGCGGCAAAGGTTACGTTAAGGCAATAAAGCCAAATAAATGTCGTCCCGAACAGGCGAAGTCAGGAAAAAGTGTGGGAAGTAATTTAAAAGTGTAGGAGAGTCGGGGAAGGAAGTCAAGGGTGCAATTCCTCTTAGCTGACGGAACCAATCTCGCGGCAGGAGTGAGGATGAAGAGCCTCCAGCATATATGACTTAACTTTCTGCTCGCAGACAATTTGTAGAAAAAAACTTCTACAAAAACACTTTTTTTTTTGTCCTACGCCAATCTAAGCGCTTTCAGTCTGAATCTCACTGAAGGATTGCTAAGCCTGTTACGTGTAGAGGAGATTTTTCCTTGACACAGGATTCCACGAGTATATTTTCTAAATCTCAGATCAAATAAAAATCAGAGACAAATTAACAACTAAGTCAATTCATTTATTGTAATAATCCAAGCAACACTTCTTGTCTGATTCTTCTATTTTCATTTTGTATGTGATGTCTTCGCCTGATGGATATGCTGCAAGTTAAATGTCAACAAATATTGATCAGCGGCTTACTCATTAAACTTTTAGCAATTTTCGCCACTGCTGACTGCTTTCTTTCTTTTTTAGGGTCCTTACCCCCAAGTCGGATGAATGTTGTGTCGTGCAAATTTCTGCGGAACATTTTGTAAAATTGCAGAACATCCGGATTAGCCCACACTTGTTTCGGATCAAAGTCAATCACCCGGATGCACTGCAGACTTTGTGCACGCGAAAGTGCCACATACGCTTGACCTGCTTCGAATACTTTGGAAAGGCTCATCTCAACACAATCTAGCGTCAGACCTTGTGACTTATGAATGGAAAATGCCCAGGCCAATTTTAATGGAATTTGTTTTCGGGTCAGCACACCTCCTAATGGAGTTTTAATTACCCACTTTTCTGGCTTTGCGGTATACTCAAGTTTGTTTCTGAATCGAATAATTGGAGGGCCACTGGCATGAAAGCCAATAACAATGCCGCGTGCACCGTTCACAAGACCATTGGAAACGTTCACATTTTTTAGAAGCATCACCTGTGCACCAATCTTTAGTTCCAATCGTCCGGGCGCAGGCACTTGTGAATCCAACTGTTTCACCGACCCTATGTCACTGTCTTCCGCATGAAACACTTTCGACGCAGCCTCCAGTTTTTGCAAGCAAGATTCGTTGATTGAATTTGCATCGTTTGTATGCGAACATAACTGTGTGGCAAGGATGCCATTCGACTCAATTTGCTGTATAGATGTAGCCAGCAGTCGTTTCGTTATGTCTTCGTTGACCAGCCCAATTCTTAGCAAATTTAACATTTTCACGAATTGTTCATCCTTTTGGCGGTGAACAATTTTCAATTCGTATGACATACCAATGGAGTTGTTCCAGGAATCCGATTGAAAACAAAATCGTTTCTCGCGTGCGGATGATAGAGGTTGATTCCGTTGAATTGATTTTGTTACAGGGGGCAATTGCAAGAAATCACCACACAGGATTAATTGGATGCCACCGAATGGCTTGTCATTACGTCGAATGTATCGTGCAACTGCCTCAATTTTCTGAAGTTCAAAAAAAAAAAAATGAAAAGTTAAAACATTGCAAGCACGAACATAAGATGTGGGATAAACTAGCACGAGTTCTGTAGTGCACTGTTGTGTCCTGATAAGTATGTAGGCATTATTCCCGATTTTCTTGATTCCCCTTCTGTTTGTGTTAGGCTTTATACTAGCTTACGGTTTTCTTTTTGATACCTTTTACGAATTTGGCGTTATTTCGCCTGGTGTTATTATGTCCAGTCGTTATTTTGTCCGTATCTACCAAGTGTGTGAATGATAAAATGTTACAACCTCCTCCCCTATCGCATTCTGTGATCTTCGACATACTTGAGAACAAAATAGGATTGCTGAAATTCTCTATCATTACTTACAATTGCTAAATTTTATTTCTGACATAGAATTCTGACTCAGCTGAACCAGCTTACTAGTTGAAGCACAGCACAGACCAATGAACACAGGTCCTTGTGAGAGGTCATTATTGCCTATTTTATTCACTCGCAATTATGTATTTATCTAAGTTTGTTTGTGTGAGTGCTTCACTGGTAACCAGCTGGTTTTATGTCGGAAATATTTGAGCGATCAGAACAGAACTTATCGGGCTAGTTTCAAATGCGAACAAAACTAAGGCAATTAGAGAATTTAGGCAAAGCACTTATAGCCAAATTTCAGAGCTGTGCCTAGCGGCGCTAAAATTAGGGAGACTTTAATTGCGCAATTGTTATACGATATTTTATCACATCGGAGCCTATAATTGCCAATTTTGCACAAAACATAAAAATACACGGTACATCGAAATTACTGCAATGTAGATAGTTTCAATCTAGTAAGCAATTGTCATTGCAAAATGGACGGGCACTCGAATTATATTTTTCTAGAGAAAACGAAAACAAAACGCAATTTGAATAAAATTAAAGTCGAATTCGTATGTTTTCGCTACTTTATTACAACAAAATGAGTTAGTGAAATGAAATAGGTGCTCCTTGATAAGGCGAGATGAAATTTGTTTACTATTTTTCATCGATATGAAAAACATTGAACTCGACTATAATGACTTTATTATAACCCGTGTTAAGAAACTCGACTATAATAAGCCAATTACACCCCTACTTTCAGTGCGATAATTCGCTTATTATGGGCCCCGATGTGATAAAAAATTTTACCGCTTTATAGACTCGTGTTATGTTCTAATATTTCTGTGTTTTTAGGTTTCGCGAAAACTAAAATATTATTTGAAAGTTTCTACTTCCTTTGAAATTTCTTTCTAAAATAATTACTAGCGCTAGCGCGATTTACTAGCGCCAGTCCAAAAAACAACACTATTAGCGGTAGCGCCGCGAGTTTTTAGTTGATACTAGCGCTAGCGCTAGCGGCGCTAGTAAAATTGACTAGCGCGCACAGCTCTGCCAAATTTATAACATATACATATACATATAAGTTAAAAGTTGCAAGTTGACGTTGTAAGTTATAAGTTAACGTTACGAGCTATAAGTTTACGGTACAAGTTATAAGCTTATAGCCCAGATAAGTATTGTGACTGACCCTGATCAGTTTTAAGACTGGTAAAACTGATCAGTTTTGAAAGTGATCCTGATATATACTGATTAGTTTTAAAACTGAAAACTGATCCGGAATAGTACTGGTCAGTCTGAAAACTGATATGAATCAGTACTGATCAGTTTTAAAACTGATCTGGATAAGTAATGATCAGTTTTAAAACTGATACGAATCAGTACTAATCAGTTTAAAAACTTTTAATCCAAATCAGTTTTGAAAGTGATCAGTTCTGATGGGGATCAGTTTTGAAAAATATAAGTTCTGATAGGGATGAGTTTCGAAACTGATCAGTACTGGCCTGGATCAGTTAGAATACTGATCTGGGCTATAAACTTATAACATAAACTTGTATAACTTATAACGTTAACTTGTAACTTATAACGTAAACATATAACTCAAAACAAATAGCTATATGTATATGTTATAAATTTGGCTATAAGTGGCTTTGCCCAAACTCTCTATTATTTTTGTTACTAGCAAATTGGTAGCAGACATTCCTGAGTACGTAAAGATGAGCCAAATGATAATTGTTTCAAAGGGCGTTGGGTTGATCTTAAGAGCTCGTCGCAAAAATGTGAGCTGTCAAATTTGTGATGTTTTTTAGAACAGAACCCTTGCGTAAATAAGAAATTACGGCATTCAAAATTATAGCTCATGTATTGTGAGAGGTTGACTTACGCAAATAATTAGAGAGTTTGGGCAAAGTGACTTATCGCTATATTTATAACATGTACATATAGATATAAGTTATTAGTTATATGTCTACGTTATAAGTTATAAGTTTACGTTATAAGTTATAAATTTTGATGAGTTCTAAGTTTTGAAACTAATCAGTACTGATGTGTATCAGTTTTAAAACTGATCGCAATTGGTCCAGATCAGATGCGGATCAGTACTGATCATTTTCAAAACCTATCTGGATCAGTTCTAATCAGTTTTAAAACTGATACGCATTAGTACTTGACTTGTTTCAAAACTTCTAGCTTGTAGCTTATAACTAATAAAAATTTATAACTCATAACTTATAATCTCATAAAAATTTATAACTTTAAACGTAGACTTACAACTTATAGCGAAACATGTAACTTATAATTTATAGCCGTATGTATACGTTAGAAATTTAGCGATAAGTCGCTTTGTCCAAACTCTCTAATCGATGAATCAGAATACAAAAAGTGTAAGTATGAAGATGCAAATATGCTTTCAATTAACATCGCAAATGAGGTTGGAGTGCGACGATTCTTCAGAGCAACTTTCGACCTTCATACTCAAACTTTTTGAATTCTAATTCATCTATTATTCGTGTAAGAGTCATCCTCTTAGCGAAATGAACTGGAATTTTTACGCACAGTCTTCGTTAGGGAGCAAAGTTTTTGCCGTTCTTGGGTATCTTTGGCCCCACGCTTACCGCCTTCCTCAACATACCAGAAAGTGCTTGGCTAAATCGATTTTAATGCCACATTTAACTCAGTGTATAGGGGAATTTCCCTCTGCCGCAAAGGATATCCTAGATATCTTGGCAGGGATTCGTCAACGGATGAGCTCATTACCCACCTACTGGGCAGTGATTTATTCTCATTCTTGGACTATTTGAACTGTTTATTACTCCACAAGTGAATTATCACGCGGAACAGACGGAACAGAAGGAACAGACGAAATCGGATCAGAACCCTCGAGCCAAGGCCCACAAGTGGCTGCAGTGCCGAAAAACTAAAAGTAAGCCAGATACCAAAATATCGACTTAAGTCGCTCAAATCGTATGCATAACAATGGTTCTCAGTCAAAAAAGGGCAGTTGAAGCAGCAGAATCATCTCATTCTTCAACGAGACCCGAGGGGCAGATAATCGTATATTTTGAGTGCAAAATGGGATTTTCTTATTTCCAATGATTTTCTATACTTTTCTTTGATTTTCAAGGATTTTCTTTGCAATTTCGGAGGATTTTCAAGCAGGGATTTTCTTTGTATTTTTTAAGGATTTTCAATGAATTTGAGGAGTTTTTTAAAGTTATCAGTTTGGAACGATAGCCTAGGATCCTTTGTTTACTTCCTGTTCATAATTTAAGTCGTCACGCGAACCTTCTTGTCGCCACCAAAAACCTTTCAAGTACAGCAGGTCCCAGATTAGCGATTTGGGATGGTCCCGCGGTATTTTCCCCTATGATCCTACGTGTCTGAGGAAGGAACTTTGGACATTCACAAATCAAGTGTATACCCGTTTCTTCCCCCGATCCGCAAGGGCATTCGGTAGTTCCCGAAAGCCTCAACTTGCTCATGAGCCGATTCAATCCGCAATGTCCAGTGATCGCCCCCACAATTCTCCTAAGTGACACCGGTTCATCCCAAGTAGATCACTAGACCATTTCGCGTGAGCACCTCCGCTATTTTCCTCCCAGCACTCCACCCTCGCCGCATCCAGTCATTTAGCGCTTGCGCACACAGCGACTTGGGCATTGGCAGGTAGAATTCGGAATTGAAATAGTCTCGGAGCCTATTTCCGCAAGTTCATCCGCCACGCAACAGAGTGCTGAGGTACCCACACCAGCGTGATCCGATTGATCGATCCCACTGCTCCCATCTGCTTCTTCCACACTTTGATCAGCCTAGAGGTCATCACTGGCGATGCGAGTGCTCTGATCACTTTATTACTATCCGAAAGGATAAAGACATTCTCTACCCATTGGCAGTGCCTCTCTAGCTCCCATTAGTAGCGCGAAAGCTTCTGCCTGGAGAACACTAGCGGCTCCACCTAAGTGGAACCAATTACCCTGAACAGCATCCGGATCGCATGTTCCAGCCCCTGCCCCTTCGGCTGCCTTGGATCCGTCAGTAAATCTAACTTTCCACCCTTCCACACAGATAGGACGACCATCTATCTAGCCACTCCTCTCTACTTTGAAATACCGTTTCGAACCGCCTTGTGAAGTCAACCACTGGCATCATCCGGTCCCTAGACATGCTAAAAACTGGGTTCAGAATCATCTCACCGATTTTGCCATGTCCAACCCCGAAATGGGCAGCCCACATACCATTCTGCATTAACCTGTCTGCTGTGGCAAAAACTCCACCAGAAAAGTGCTACGGAAGTTAGCCTTGATAACTAAGTCCAGAGGTGGTAAAACCAGCAGTACTTCCATGGCAGCGGTCGCCGTGGTCTTCATAGCATCAGTGATGTAAAGGCACACCAGCCTCTGAACCTCACCCAGCTCCTTCCCAGCAGACTCAACGTTGAGCCTTGGCCACCACACCATAGAGCCATGGCTCATCATTATTGGCCTGATCACAGCTTCGTATAGCCATAGAGAGGATTTTCTTAACAATTGATTTTCTTTTGAGTGCAAAAAGATTTTCTACGTTTATCTACCACTCGACGAGTAATGTGGGATGGAATGTTAGTCGTGTTCCCCTTACCGTTTTTATTTCCTTTCTTCTATTCACTTTGTGCTTGGAAATTTGGAAACTTTTGAACTTAACGTTAAACTTTCTGCGATGGATACAGCCAGTGTTATGGTAATTCCAAGGGTTACTGTGACTTGGAATATTGTGATATTCTACATTTTTCCAAAGGTAGAATATACGCCAACCTCGCGTTTGTTACTTTCCGTAGTATAGACGCGTTGCTTCGCCTCTTTAAGGCATGTATTTAAAAAAGTCACCGGACCTCACACATATTTTGACGAATACCTACGACACTACTACCAATACTATAAGACCGTTTGAGTAAACCGTAGTACTGCTGTAGTGTGCTAGAAAGAGACAGATATATGGAACACACAAAACATTATTTCGTGATCAGAGTACAGGTGGTGCAGGTCTTTAAAATGGACTCACAGTAACATTGAGAATTTATTTTGAATTGAACAAATTCGGCACCAACAAATTACAAATGTTTTCTGTCTCAAGTCAATGAACTAATATTGACACGACGACGAAGTGGAATTTGTGGGACCAAACACTGCAGCGGAATTTAATTCCCTACTGCAATTTCGTTTTTAAAACGTTACTAGCCCAGAATCCAAATGAGATCTTATATGAGATCTATTCATATCCACCACAATCCACCAACACAACCCTCTGAATTTACACAAGTATTTTTGAATTGTACTAATTTAACCCAAATATGAATAAAAAAGTTTTTCTTACGTCAAAGTATTCACCATCGACCATTGAAATCTCGTCAATTATAAGTCTTTTACATTTACGCCAAGCTTGGCTTATCACAGGTCGAGATGCTAACTCATAGCATCTCTTTAGACTAGCTTCGCCATCACCGATTCCAGCAAATGCGTGTAATGTGACACCTCCAATGAGGCACGCCGCTACTCCAGTACTTGCCACAGCGACGGTTCCCTCTGACGACCGTTTAAAAGTGAAATTATAAAAAAATAAATAAAATAAATGTTTAATTTACCTGGCGGAAGGGCAGAAATTATCTTCTTTAACATGAAACTCTTTCCAGTACCTAGAAGAAACGCACATTTCGCAATTTTCAATTTTTCAACGAATTCTACAACGGTTGACTTTTTTACCTGCTGAGCCTGTAAAGAACACATTGTGTCCCTTAAGGCAACTTTGGAACACCTCATTTTGTTCTTCATTCAATGTAGCTGACTCTTCTCCGAGGAATGCAGTAGAGAGCTTCTTAGGTGCCGGTAACTTTTGAACATCGTCTTCCATTTTTCTTTTTCGATTTTTCTGCGGTGAAGGCGTTGTCACTGAGGCTTTGGATACTCCCAAAAGTTTTTTCGTTCGCAGTAAGTCAGTGTTTGAAATTGGACTAATTTCCTCGAATTTTGTCGGTACTCCACTCAACATATGAGCTCTAATCTTCTTCTGCATCACTGCGGGGTCAATAGCCTTTTCACCGCTAATTTTAATGAACACCGTCTTCAAAAACAACAGCAAATTTCCAGGTGGTGCGTTCGATATAAACAATGTACATTTCTCATTGTTAAACATAATGCTCGCCTTCCCTTCGTTCATGAATTTTTTATGTACAGCGATGCTGGACAATTTCAGTTTGATCGGCTTTGTTTTTTCGGTTGACACTTCAATGAACATTTCACGTAAATCATTTCTCACTAATTTCAAAGTCGCTATTTTATGCGTCACTTTACGAATGCTTTGCCCTTGTGCATCTGTCCAAATAATATTTGCTGCACAATTCACTGTAGAGTCGTTGAATTCCATTTTTATAAGTTCATCAACCGTTCGAACTTCAAAGAAAATAAAAATCAAATCAAAAACAAGCGCAACGTTTATAATGACAAGAGAGAAATATGAGCAGAAGAATGTGTGACACGAGAGTTCTAAGAGCCGTTTCTCAAGGTGTGTTCACCGTTTATACGTTCACTTTCATTTATTTTACGGGTGTGTTTGCATGAAAAATGATGAACATTATGTTGAAGAAAGAAGAAAACATTAACTCTATTCACTTCAGAGTTTAAGAAGACTTTTTTTAATCGTCCGTTAAGTTTGACATTTGGCTTTTATGGCTGTATTAACCCTTTTTATTTGACGGGAGGTGAGAATTACTCTCTAGTTTTCAAAACATAAATCTTCATCATATTTCATCAAATAATTTTGATTTTGCGGACATTTTCTATATCATCAATACTTCTTGATTGATTCGCGATGTTAAAAACCTGTGCAGCAGTACAAAGTTTTAATTTAAATTTCGGTCATTGCAAGTGAGATTCAATTATCGTCGTCAAAAAGAAATACAAAATAAAATTGAACCGTAAACATGCTGAGTCCTACTTTATGAATCTTACTTTACTTACTTTTTCGGCGCTACAGCCATTTGGCCTGCAGGCGCCTGTATTTTTTTTTAATTTTTTTGTACTATTCGGTAGGTTTACTACATTAATAATTTCGATAATAAGAAAATTTGGAATTATTTTTTTTAATGCAATTTTGATTTTTGCTTGGCATGTTCATGGTTGCAGTTGGCATATTTGCAGTTTATGCAGTAGTTTAATTTTCATGCAGTAGATAATTTTTATGAAGGTGGCGATTCTGAGTGTTGAAGTTTTGTGAACTTGTTTACATTTTGTGACATTTTGAATGTTTCAGTGATCTCAACAAAAATCAGAGTATTATCAATTAATTAACGGTATCCAAAACTTGATAGTGTACAAAATGCAATTTTTTTCTCCACAAAATATCGACCCCGCAAAATGGTTCTTTTGGTCCCCAGTTAACCAATTCCAAAAGGGACTATAGATGTCAGCTATAGGTAAAGAATTTGGCTGAACACAAGTTTTGTCGTTTGTGAGGACCATTTTCTAAAAATATTTAGTTTCTTTGGCCACTTCATGTCCATTCGACATGTAAATCAACCCTCAATATTTAATATTTGGGTTATGTTATAATAGATTTTGTAAACAGAAATGGAAGCAGTTTTTTCTTGTTCTGTTGGTACACCTAAATCTTATTTTCGGAAAATATTTTTGCAATAATATTTTGGCGGTTAATTTGTAATGTGAAATTACAATTTAAATTTAAAAAAAAACGACACTTTTAATGTTTGTCGTAGAACATTGTTTGCCTTAATATTATTTATTTTATCGAAATAAAATAAAAACTAAATAAAAAAATGTTAGACGCATTCCTAATTCTGATCCAACGTTGCTTGTCGTTTGCCGCGTAATGCCAATTCCTTACTCCGAGTGTCCGAAGATCTTGTTCGAAGCCAGAATTCCATGTCATTTTTGAGTGACCAAGTCCCCTTCGCCCTTCTGGATCCAGGGCCGTAGCCAGACCGCTTCGTCAGGCGGGGAGGGGGGGGGGCTGAAGCCCCTATCGTTCAATTTTTTTTTGAATCATGAAAAAGTGCTTTCGAAAAAAGTTTTTGAAATTTTGTTGCAAGGAGTGAATAGTTAGAAATTTGAATATAAATTGTGAGCGAGCCAACGGAATTTCGTCAATTGTGCGATTTTGAAGGAATTTCTTTTTGAGCTAAGATTCCCACAAATTCAGACGATTTTTAATTTAATAGAGATAGTGATAGTGACGGTAATGACGTGAATTTTCTTTATGAAAAAATGATCATTCCCTGGCTATCGATATTGCACTCTAGGAGGTATTTTGCTACGGCGGGCGCTAATCGTTTTGCATAAATAAGAATGTCCTCCGGCTAGGGTGTCATATCGCCCTCCGGGGAAAATCGTTTTATCCAGTGGAAAATATCCCCAGCCGAAGGAAAAAAACGCCCCGGGTGATATTTGTCCCAGGTCTTTTTTTCCACCGGTCGGAAATTATCCTGTAGAAATATCCACCGGCGGGCGTTATTTTCCACCGCCAGTGAAGAATAACGTCCTGTCAGTGATATTTTCCCCTGCGCGGCGGGTACTATTCGTCACCGAATGAGGAAATTATAGGCCGACGGGTGATACTTTCCCCGGAGGTTGCAATTTTCCACCTGATAATTTCCGATAGGTGGAAAATATGACCCGCAACAAATCACACTTGGCGTTATTTTTCCACGACGAGAGATATTTTCCCCTGGACAAAATGATTATTCCCTGGCGGCCTATATTACATTCTAGTTGGAGGATATTCTCATTCATGCAAAACGATTAATGCCCGGTGGGGGAAAATATCCCCCGTCGCACAGTGGGATTTTTGTAGGAGGTTTCAATGAGGCGGCATTACTCGCTAAGCACGAACGAAATTATGAATGGATTGTTGATATGTGTTTTATATTAAATCCCACACAAGATAAGCGAAATTTTTTTTTTAACTTTAACTTTATTTTTAAAAAATCTCTAAAAATAAAATTTAATAATAAAGTTAAAATTAAAAAATAAAATTGGTCCTTAAAATATCTTCGAAGTCTCTAGATTCCAAAAATATATACATGTTAGGGGTTGTGGCTTGAAGTATCCGAATGAAAATTCGTTTTTATATGAAAAACATGGTCATTTCTAACTAGTTTATAAAAGAACCTAAGTAAACTAGTTAAAAATTACCATGTTTTACGAATTTTCATTCCGATACTTCAACCCGCAAACCCCGCAAGCCCCCCTACGTTAAATTTTTTTCGATTCATTAAAAAGTGTAAGCGAGCAAAGTTTTTCGAATTTTGTTGCTAAGAGTGAACGGTTAGAAACTTAAATAGAAATTGTGAACGAGCCAACGGAATTTCGTCAATTGTGCGATTTTGAAGTAATTTCTTTTGGAGCTAGAATTCCCACAAATTCGGGTGATTTTTAAATTAATAGAGAAAGAAAGTGAACGGTTCTATTTCTTGCATCAGATTTTCCAGTGAAGGAGTCTAGCTCCGCAGGCAAAATTTTTGGAGTTCCTTCCTTTGTTCTTTAAGTAAATTGAGGCACAACAGACGTAAACTTTTGGATTTTTTAAGTAAATAAATAAGTGCCGGAACCGACTTTTTTAGGGCTGTTTATTTGCTTTCGAAGAAAATTTAAGCATGTACTTCGTCGCGAAAATTTTTAATATATGAAAATCCTGATTTGTTTTTATTGTTATCGGGTAATGTACGGGCCATTAAAACGGAATTGGCCCTCAAGCACTGATATGGTCATTTTACAAATTTACTATACCACGTCCTCCTTGTCAAAATCGAGACACTGAAAAAGTGTACTTGAAGAAGGAAGCAAATTGAAGATTTTTCGAAATATTGATCCTTAAGAGCACGTAAATATTCAATTTTAATAATTAGTGATATCAAATCCTTAATGAGATTTAATGGTCCTTGTACAATGTACATACACGTATTTTCTTAGACGCTTTCACGAAAGTAAAAATATATTTGAAGTTTTAGAAGACGGGCCCGTCGGAAATCTTCCGAATTTGCAGTATGGCCAGTCTGAGCCTGATCATTCCTCTGTATTTTTTAGACTGCTATACATTTTTTCACAGATTTTTTGAGGATTTTCTTCGAATTTGAAGATATTCTGATGAAATTCGAATTTCTAGTTTTCTACAAAATTGGATTTTGACTCATTGGTTACTTGCAGAGCAGAACCCATTTCAACAAATTCGACAAAACGAAGAAATTGTACATTGCTCTTTTTTTATAAAGAGAGGTGTTCAAATTCAAAATGATATTAATGACTAATGTACTAACTTGTTCAAATTTAGATTATTACTTTCTTCAAAGCCTCTGGGGGTGGCGCCCCCATAGCCCAACCGTAGCTACGGCCCTGGCCGCCGGGTTGACGTTTGAAAAAAATAAAAGTTTTAATTGTGATTTATGCGAACTTCACGTCTGTCATGAACAGTGCGGTCTACAAAATATGATTGACAAACGTCACTCACTTCACCGTAAACATTTATTTGACAAATGTCAGGAGTTTTGAAATTTTATAAAAAATTAGGTTATTTTTATCTATTTTATTTAATCAACAGCCTCTTACAGCCAATGACAGATTATTAATCGAAGAGTACTTCCGAAACACATTCACACTTGAATCATAAAACAAACTAAACAAAAATTAGATTTAAAACTAAGCATAACGAAAACATAACAACGCATTACTGAAGCAAACGGAAAATAAGAAATATCTAAAAGCGTACTACGCGTTTGTCACTTTCGACCGAAATCGCTCAATAAGTACCATACGAAAAACTAATTGAATTGAAGAACTCATTGTGATGGCGTTGCATGTGAACTAAGTTTGCATTCATCTCGATGTTGGTGTTGAATTTAGGGATGTAGAAAATGTTGAGTTGCCTAGTGTGTACTAATCGTAGTTAGAGCCCATGAAATTCGCTGGTTGAAATCAAACTTCACACGATTCCGAATAATTCTATACAGGAACATTTCATACGTATAAAGACGCTTAGAGTCCAAACGGTGTAAATGCAATCGGAGGAGACGGTAAGCGTACCATTAATAAGGCCGGCAAAATCTCCGATATAGCATTTTGGTAAACCTTCGTTGAACTTTCTCGATCTGGTCGATGTAGAATCATAATAAGGAGACCACACAATAGAACAATATTCCAGGTAGCTTTGCACATACGACCGATACAACGTGAGTAAACTCTGAGGATTCGTGAATAATTTGCCAGCTCAAAAAATAAATCCTAACATTTTGAAAGCCTTGCTCGTGATCATGTCTATGTGAAGGTTGAAATAAAGCTTATCATCGAAGATGGCAACAAGATCTTTCTTAATTGTTACTCTATTCAACTTGGTGTTTGCTATAACATAATCGAACAGAATTTTAAACGTTTTATGGCTCGTGGTAAGGATTGCACACTTCTGGATGTTCGATTTCAACTTATTGACGCTACTTCATCTCTCCAAAGTAACAATGTCCTCCTGCAGTACGTGACAATCAGTAACCGTTTCAATTTTCAACGAGGCTTTAAGATCATCTGCAAATTGTGAGCACTTAGTTTTCATCTCCACTACCAAGTCGTTCACGAACACCAGAAATAAAATCGGGCCAAGAATGGAACCCTGGGGCACACCAGAAGAGGGATGTATGACGACTGACTTGAAATTACCAATGGCCACTTGTTGACAACGATGGGTAAACCGCTTTCTGGTAAGCGAGTATCTTGCCTACATCCATCCCATCTTCAAGCACGAATATATAGAATTGGCTGTCATAGGTGGTAGTGGCAGGAGGGCCTGTTTTTGTTTATTTACATCAACAAGATACGCATCAGAATAGATGCGGCAAACAGAACATCTGAAAGAAAGAAAAACTCGAACTAAATCTAAATACTCTTGAGTACATGAAATTACGTCGACATTGTAAATTGTATTGGAAATAGACCACGCCAAAAAACATTTTTCTTCGATTTTTTTTTATTAACTCGCTAATAGTCGAAAATAAAGAGCTATCAATTAGTTTGACGAAAAAATTTGAAATTGAAAAGATTTTACATTTTACAAAATCCGCTTTATTTTCCAACAAATTCCACAAGAGAAATTCGTCATTTCCCACCTCTGCACAGATTTGACGATTGTGACGAAAAAATCAAATGCCAATGTAAATTGTTTGTAGAATATGGCCGTTAATTTGAAAATGTATATTTTCGACGGAAACGCATTTAGTTGCATGTGTGCGCATTTCGGCCGAAAAAATTTTTTTCCAAGTGTTCACTAATGATGAGCTTTGAAACTGCATCGTTAGCTAAAACAACTTGACATTATCTATTGCCGAAAGTGCATTATTGAAACCCCGTCCGAAGGAACTATAAAAAAATGTCAAAAGCAATTTTCATAAAAAAACAACAAAAAAATGTTGGTAGGCCAGCTTTAGAACCGACTCAAAGCCCTAAATAGAGGCCTCGGACTCATACTTTTGCTTTCAAGCTCACTTTTTTCTACAACAATGCACAGAAAACCTCATCATTGGAGGAATATTCATGGCAAACCACCAACTATCGTGTCGCGTATCGTGGGCTGAGCGCCTGCAGTGAGGGTCCGCTAATTTTTTTTTTTTTGTAATTTCTGATGGAAGTCTATATCTTTCATTCAAAGCCTTAAAGAGCGATTCCCGTGCTAATTTCGCAGAGATAAGTCAAAAAGTTTCACCGACCTTCAAAAAACCACGTTTTCTGACCACTTCTTCGACCATAACGTCGAAAGATTTTTACCGATTTTGTCCAAATTCAATTCTGTAATCATTTTTTCAGTCGTCTTTAGTGGAGACTCAGTTAGGTCCTGGCTGAGTCCAAAAGCTCAAAATGAAAAAAATTACTTCTACAAATTCTCGGACATGCCCAGATCTTTCAAACAAAAAAAGTTATTACTCGATTTATGTGCAAAAGACCAAAACCACTTGAACGGCCCTAGCTCGCCGGCTCTTGGGCCGACAGTGCCCAGATTCAATCCCATAAAAGATTTTTCGATTACCTTAAAGGAAAACAAAAAACGACCGGCTTAAAGCCTTGTGGGTCAATTTTCTATTTTGAAATTGATCGACATTAATATGAGCTATTGTTATAAATTACAAAATTATAAATTGACTGATATGATATAAGTACGAGTGCTGACCGAGTAATTTCGTCAATCGACTAGCAGCTCTCAGCCGATTAAGATGTACGCCAATTAACTTACTTACTTACTTACTTAACCAATTAATCGCCAATTAATCATGTGGGATAAGTTAGCTCAAGTCAAGAAAATGCACTTGAGACAACTCAAGAATTTTCTTGAGTTAGCTCAACATCGTACGGGCAGCAAATAGGAATTCGCGTTGAGATGAATAAATTTGAGATATCTCAACACCGTACGGGAAACAAATAGAAATTTGCGTTGAGATATCTCAACACCGCACTGGCAGAGAATGGAAATTCGCGTTGAGATGAATAAAGTTGAGATATCTCAACATCGTTCGGGAAGCAAATAGAAATTTGCGTTGAGATGAATTCAATAGAAATTAGGACAATAGAAAAGAACTGTATAGATTCTTGGAAAAGTCTATTCTACTTTAGTTAAGTTTATTTTTTGCGTCATCAAGCTAAAAGCGTCACCTCCACTGATATCACTACTTTTGTAAGTTGACAATAAGACTTGTGTCATACTTGCTTTGATGGGTTTAGAACTTTTGTCGAATATAACTCCTTTTGTAAGTTGATAATATTAGACCTTTTGTAAACTGGCAACAAGACTTGCGTCACACTTGCTTTGCTAAGTCAAAGCTTTTTGTCGGATATCAGTACTTTTGTAAGAACTGGGTCCCCAAAACTTCTAGAAGTAACTGAATCCCAGGAAGGAAGCACTTTTTCGGTGAACCTTCAAAAACGTATTTCTAAATATTAATTCTTTTATTTCCAAATTGTTCAAACGAAATGACATGCATCCAATCGTAGGATCTGGATTGTATAAAAGACGAGTTGACATAGTCTGAGTATCATTCTATGGCCATCGTTGCTGATATACACATGGTCTTAAGACAAGGTGTACTGATGAGTCGTAAACGACGAAATCAGCACTTTTAGTTTTTCGATTTTTGTTAAACAATTGGAAGTAGGATGAAGAATTGTGAGTGGCTTTTAAATGTCCCTTTGGAAGTCACTTCCTATCTGCCATACTTCCAGAGATCTGAGACATCCCTCAAAATTTTAGAAGTGACTGAATCCTAGGAACAGGACACTTTTTCACAAAACACTTCACTTCTCTCATCCTTTTAGAGTTCTGAGTCATCCTTAAAAATTATAGAAGTGCCTGAATCCCAGGGAGCAGGGCACTTTTTCAAAAAATCCTGAAACACTTGTCGACTAAAATATCGAGCTAAAGCTACCCTGAAAATTTCAACCAAATCGGGCGAGTGGTTCACGAGATCGTAAAAAGTAAGAAAGTGAGAAAGTAAGAAAAGTTTGCAAAATTCAGCTATTTCAGCTTGTATGGGGAAGTCATTTTTATATGGAAATTTTCAATTTTCAAAAATTCATAACTCCGGCTGCAGTGGGCCAATATTGTTGACCAATATGTCGATTCAACTAGAATTTTGCGTAGAATCCGAAAAGAATACTTTCAGAGGGGTACTCCCGGCCAATGGGAAGTCAAAAATTCAGTGGCGCCATCCGTTAATATTCATTGCTGAATACGGATCAATATAAAACTAAAGTAGCCGAGGCGGTATTCACATTATTATAGCTGAATAAAGATGAATATACAACCCAAGCCTCAATCTGCTGCCCGTACCATGTTGAGATATCTCAACTTTATTCACTTCAACGCAAATTTCTATTCGCTGCCCGTGCGATGTTGAGATAACTGAACTTGTTTCATTTCAACGCAAATTTTTATTTGCTGAATGTACAATGTTGAGATATCTCAACTTTTTTCATCTTAACATACGTTTTGTCCTCGGTTTTGTCAGTGCCTGTCGTTGAGATCTCAAAAATTTTCCAGCAATATCAAGAATTTCCCTTAGACATCTCAACATCCGGAAAATCTTGAGTTGAGCTAACTTATCCTACATCAATTAATCTTGCACTCCATATTCACTATAAATGACAAAATTATAATTATATTTGTAGTACATTACAAATTATAAAATTACAAATCCTAAAATTATAGTCGATTGTCAGTTGTTGGTGAGTAAACATCTCAGTAATAATAAAATTGATTTTCAGCTATCAAATATTTTCATGGTTGATGCAGTTATGAAATTGTTTTCAGTCTTGCTGTAACAATACGTCGCTTGCATCTCGTCTACATGTCAGTGGACTAACTTGAAGCGATACATGTCGGTCATTCAACGATATGAATTCAATATGACTGTAGCTTTGAGCCACATATGATATTGTATTGGTCACAAATGTGACTACCAAGAACGTCGGCTACTGGACTGAGAAGTTTTTTCATGGCTCATGTAGTCAAGCTATCAACTACAGACTAAATATTTCCAGCTACCAACTAACAATTATTTGCCATCGCTGCTACTATTATGCACTATCTGATTGGCCGTCTCATGAACTTGTGCGTGTAGTGGTAGTGGTGAGTGAATTTTTGAACTATCAACTCATAGCTGGCTTTGCAATATTTTCGCCATAATTGAAACAGACATCGGACAGACGGACGGACTGACAAACGGATGAAGTGTCCACAATAGGGTGTTTTGTCTATAGAAAAAAGACCTAAAAAGTTTTTAAATCCGGTCAAGTTGACAGACACACGGATCCGTAACGATGATTGTGAGCTTGGAATTCTATTTGTCGATCAACGGTTGTGTGAATATTAAAATGCAGCCTCGGAAATAGTGTTCACACGATTATAGGAGGCTCTTAAGTTTAAAATATCCAATCAACATTATCTTCGCGTTTTTCCCTCAGTGAGTGGTTTGATATTCAGTTTATTTGTGTTTTCTGCAGTGGTCTGATATTAAATAAATGTAATAAACATAAATTCTGTTTAGACGCAATTTTGTATATGTGTGGTGAGTAAGTTTTGTATTCATTTCTTTTTAAATTGTTGATTTAATTTTACCGATCGCTGCTTGACAGAAATTTAATTATCTTACGGAATTCTAACGATCAAAAACTTTAATGAAATCCTCCAATTCATGCCATTTCAGACATTATTTAAAATTTTCCAACACAGTCAGACCGTTTATTTAATTTGCACTACGTTTTACTGTATCGGTGGCACGATCAGGGGCCCAATTTCCTTTAGTTTTATCCATTGACTGAGGGGTAGAAACTGAGAAAATCCATCGACGAAAAAGTGTTTTTGACTCGAGCTAATCGCTTATATCTCCTTCACGGACTCTCTTACTATTCTCTATTCGAATACTTTGTATGATTTATGATCGGAAATTAAAACGGAAATTCCTCGTCCCTTCTTCCAAAACAACTGATTTTGGGTGCCGCTAACAGCTTCGGAACGCAAAAAATTCTTCTGAAATATTTTCACATTTGATTAAAAAAATGCGCCACAAATGCCGGACCCTACTGCGCTTTCAATGATCATTTTCTAAAGGTCGTATCTTCGGATCCACCGAACCGATTTTAATGAATGAAAAGACACTTCGTCTTAGAATTTTCCGTAGAATCCAGGAAAAATATTTTCCGGGGAGTACGTCGCAAGGGGAAGGTCAAAACCTAGCTGTATATATGGTTCCGCATTGCTACGATGCGTCCATGATTTACAGTTACGTAAATTTAACAAACAATAATTATTTATGATTATTGAGATTTGTATCTGGGAATTTGATGAATTCCAGTGCACAACGTTTACCATTTAATCATGTAAAATTTAACAGGACAGAAAAACTTTTTCCATTATAAATCCCGGAAAGAAAAAGTAACCAAATTCGACTGGTACAAACGTCGTGGTAATCGCAATAGACCCCTTTTCGAAGAACTTCGTTCGGGTCTAAAAATGACGAAATAGAAAGTAGATAGCGTCCTACAGCCTTCGAGAAGTCCAATACAGGAGCATTATTGTAGCGAGGCCTTTGGCTTTGCCCGCCCAAACATAGTGAGTTACTTTAGAGAGCAACTTTTGAGTTTACTTTAGAGAGTATAGTTGATGGTAATCTGTGGAGGATATTCAGCTCGGCGACGAATTCGGATATCTGCTGCTGTTTCATAATCTTTGTAATAGGATGTTCATAAATAACGTCCATCAAAAGGGAGGGAACGTTCTCTATATTTTTGGACGAAACACGATGGGGAGAGGGGAAGGGTCTATAAGGAGAAGCACGAAATTGAACGGCGTCGCAAATTTTTAAATTTGGGGCTAAGCAAACAAACAAAAAAAATTATAAAACATATGCAAGGGACCCGTACGCATCAGAATGGTTGCCACATCTGTTGCAAAGAGAATCGATCGTATCTAAGTAAATATTGCATAACTCTGAAGTGTGCGAAATGATGCCCACATTAAATAAGATTTGAAATTGCCGAAAGGGCAATATTGAAAAACCCGTCCGAAGAAACGGTGTAAAAGTCTCTCCAAATATTCAAGAAATCCCCAAAATAAAAAAAAGTACAAACTTTTTTTCAGACATATTTTCAAAAAATGTTATATGTACTACCGCCGATATTACAACCGACCTAGAGCACTTAGAAAAGGTCTCTGACCCATACTTCCATAGACAAAAAAGTTTGCCATTGACACCGATCTTCATCACTTATAGTTCTCAAAATGTTTGAATTTTTTGAAAATATATTGTCTAGATCCGCCCTAGTACATCATAGATAGTACTAGGTTTGTGTGTAATTTACCACCGTCGGTAGCGAAAGGATCTCTAAGAGAATCCATGTGAGAAAAAAAACTCACAAAAAAATGAGGAACCAGTAAATAAAATGATCTTGCATCTGACCCGGACGGGTTGTAACGGCGGATTATTATATATTGTCTAGATAGATCCACCCTTACATTAGCGGCCATATTGGCAGGAACCACGGCATGCACCACACCGAAACCAACAACTATGCCTTTGACGACGATCTTCTATCTGTAATATCGTGAAGAAGATCAACAATAAACACGTATTTACGGTAGCGGTGTATCAGTAAACTGACTATATTCATTTGACATCACTCCCTTCTCTTATTTTTCTTTCTTTTCGGTAGGAAAGGATTGCCAACACGGCACCAGTAAAACCTACCATCAAAACGTTATAAAATGTTTCAAACTAACAAACAAACTAATCATCCTAGCCTCTTCATGTATATATATACGTCTTTTTCTTTTGCCCCGACAACTGTACATGAACTGACCATTTACACATGCAGTTCTCTCTTTCTTTCCATTCAAGACCGATACGCATCAGGGACTAAAATAAGGAGCCAAATCGTCAAAGAGGCACTGTAAAACTGTGATTAGGGGCACTACGTTATGATTTGCGAAGCAATCCAATAACCTCTTAAGTCTTTCGTGTGTCTCCGAAAAGCTGATTTCACTCCATTTCCCGTGTTGTAGGTATTTGGCGCCGAAGCGAAATTTTTTCAATCTAAGTCTCCGTCAAATACAAAATTCGTTTCTGTCCGGCATTTGATTCCAGGGCTATAGGCAAAAACGTGTTTTCATTTAAGACCTCATACCTCTCGCTAGAGACCTGGTAGCGAGGTCATATGAGTATCGTTGTAAAGCTATTGATGCCCTCTTTCGATTGACATGAAACATTGACTGATTTATTTTCATTATGGGCCTCAGGACATTTTTCCAATTTTCGTAAAAAATTTTCAACTTTGATCATGACCGAGACCCCCAAGTTTTAATCACTTCAGACGTTTTGTTCGTGATTCTGATAGGCCCATGTATAAGCTATTCAACAAAACTTAAATCACAAATATCGCACCACCCAACCGATTTATTCTGTTAGTGCCGATTTTTCCGGATTTTGGACCACTGTGCGCCGCAGGCGACATTTTTTTAATTGTAGAGTTCTTTGATTAAAATTTTTGGAGCGCTTCACTTTTCCTTTAATTAAATTGAATTTTAGCACCGCAGGCAAAATTTTTAAAAATGTAAACATTCAAGTTCGCTGTGCACACTAAAAAATCCAGGGTAATCTCGTGCCCATTAAGTTTATTATTTACCATGGGGGCCTAGGTTCACCCGCAACTAATGGCCCAATGCTTTAGACTTCACAAATTCGATCATCCATCGGTCGCACTCTAATCATATCCTGTACTCGCTTGCTTGAACTATGTCCTTCAGCCCAGTAGTTTTATTGGCGATAACTAACCAAGTCCTTACTTTACTATTTATCTGTTCAGCATCGCTCGTGCTCGAACGACTCGGCAAAATCCAATTCTCGTTCAGTATCGCAAAATTCAATTCGCTTACGCTCGAACTTTTTCCTTAGTTTAGCATCGCAAAATTTAATTCGCTAACGCTCAAACTTGTTCAGCATCGCAAAACTTAATTCGCTTATGCTCGGACGAAATCCGTAAAATTTCAAGTTCGACCAGTCATAAGTTTCCACCTAGGTATTCTCCATCCACACTTCTTCGCGAATGAATCTGAAAGCTATTGGTTTAAATGGTTCAATTGTCCAATTTCTGTTCATTCTGCTGTCGGAAGTGAAGAAGATGAACAATAAACACATATTTACGGTAGCGGTGTATCAGTAAACTGACTATATTTATTTGGCATTAATATAGATTACTACGATACTACACTATCTCTTATTGTTTTCAAAATATTTGAATTTTTCCAAAATATATTGCCTAGATCGATCCATCCTAACATTAAGGGCCATCTTAGGCTCGTCCCGGGCCCTTTTCTTGGATGCTCTTAAGGCTTTGATTACCTATCTAATAAAAACAGAATCATAAAAATCGGATGGAATTTGCTTGATTTATGTATAAAAAACAAGTAGGTCCCTAGTCGATCCGCCTCTTTAGGGCTCTAGCTAGGTCAAGCGACCCAAAGTAAAAAAAATTTCTTTCATAAATTGTTGGGATTGAAAAAAAATGTTTGAAAACCGGAAAAGGTTTACTTGAGCTATGCACAAAAAACACTTAGGGCCCTTTTAGAGACTCAGTTATAGAGCCCTAGCTGATTCCAGGCGCTCAGATTCAAAAATTTTCTTCCATAAATTGTAGGGAAATTGCTTTATTTTTCGATTAAAAAAATTTTTGAAAATCGGAAAAGATTTATTCGAGTTATGTGCAAAAAACACGTTTGACCCTAGCAGAGACTCGTTTTTAGTGCCCAAGCTGAGTCCAAGAGCTCAGGATCTTCCATAAATTGTCGGCCATGCCCAGACCTTTCAAACTCAAAAAGGTTTTTGAAAGTCGGAAAAGATTTATTCGAGTTATGTACAAAAAACACATAGAGCCCTAGAAGAGACTCGTTTTTAGTGCCCTAGCTAAGTCCAAGGACTCAAATTCAAAAAAGTGTCTTCCATAAATTGTCGGCTATGCCCAGGTCTTTCAAACAAAAATAACCTATGAAAATCGCAAAAGATTTACTCGAGTTATGTACAAAAGACCAAAAACCACTTAAACGGCCCTAGCTCGGCGGCCCTTGGGCCGTCAGTGCCCAGATTCAATCACATAAAAGATTTTTTGATTACCTTTCAGGGAAAATCGGTCAAGTTTTACTCGAGTTATTGTGTTGAGAGGCGTACAAATTTTTTTTTGCAGATTCGGTATCTAAGGACCATAAAACGAAAAAGTAACCAACTCCCGGGTCGAAATTCGACTGTTTACCAACTCCGCGGTAAACGCAATAGACCCTTTTTCGAAGAGCTTCGTTCTTCGTACGGGTCTAAAAACAAGCTTGAATGCACTTGCAACGCAATTAATAATCAAAAAATCAACCATATAATACTGGACTACTGTATCATACATATGATTTGCCACAATCAAAAGAATATTCTTTTGATAGATGAATAATATGCTCAGTTTAGTTTCCGTTGTACTAACAACTCGTTTATTCTCTTAGTGTAATCTAATTTTCTATAATTTTACGTATTGGGGAGGGGGGCTCACAGACTTGGGCGTAATTAAAAGGGTGGGTTCTGCAAAAATATGAAGAGCGACGGGGGGGTTGGCCAAAAATGTTAGAAAAATGTAGACATTATTTATGAACATCTCCAAATGTTTTGTATAAAATAGCACACTTATAGGTCTGTCACCGAGCTAGTATTCTTCTGACGTAAGACTTTTGAGGATCTGAGGACTTAGTTACTTCACAGATGCCACCTCGGAGTCGTGACTTTTTCTACTGCCCATAGAACCAGCAAACTGCAATAAAATAAGTGCATGACATCTCCAGGAAAATCAAATATCATGTTTCCGCAATCCACATTGCCACCGAACTGCACAACGAAATCGCTATACTCGACCCTAATGACGTAGAACACTTAAATGTGAACAAAAAAGAAGAATAAAAGCAAGATATTCGATTAATATTGTTCACTGTACTGTATGTTCATCGTTCATTCCGCGGTATATAGATAAGTAAGTATATATTAAAATAAAAACTAAAGAACACACACGAACGAGAGAGATAAACAAAAACAAGTGAAGTAATGATGGGTTTACGTATGTACACATGTATTATGAATGCGTTCTCAGCCAGACATAAAGTTTGAAATGTGTAAGTAAAATAACAAAACACACACAAAATAGAGGTCAAACGAGACAAAATCGATTTTATGTAGAAATGGAAGACGTTTTTCCTTGCTTTAGTAGCATTTCAGTGAGAGAGATGTAAATATTACCGCTCACGAATACACGCGACGGTTGGTTTGGTGTCTAGCCAGATGTTTGAAACATTTTTGCTATCGACAGTAGCGGCAGTTATTTTATTGGATGGCTCTTTAAACTCATTAAACTATTTAACGCCTTTGAGGCTCAACAGACCTAATAGTAGGTAAAATGTTGGAGAAAATCATATTTTTTCACCACAAATTGGTGGTAATTATGTTTGTTTTTCCGAAGTATTAAATTATCTATCTAGCAGGGACCTGTGTATAATGTCTTATTGCCTATCCTTGCCAAAGTTGCATTTTTCATAAAATACGGTAGGTAATAAATAATTTTCTGTGAAAGAAGAGGTACTTCGTTCAAAATGATCATTATACATACAGTCAGGTAAAGTGTTTGTTTCTGAGTGAAGTTACTTTACAGCATTAATTAAAGTTTATTGTGCCGAAAACACTTTCCGACTACTCCTTCACTCCAATCACAATCGAAATAATGTTTGTTCGTCGATCGTGAGGGTCGATTCGAAATTATTTTAGCACGACGTTTTGTCTCCGTTTGCACTTCGTTCTGTCTCTGCTCAAACACCGTTTTGTCTGCGTTTGCACTCCGTTCTGTCTCTGCTTAAACGCCGTTTTGTCTGCGTTTGTACTCCGTTTTGTCTCTTTACGTCTGCTTTTAGATGACCGTT
>WJQU01002321.1:0-11322 GCA_029228625.1 Pseudolycoriella hygida | reverse complement strand
TGCACATGAAATGTGCTAGTAATTCACACTAAAAAGTACATTAAAGGTACATTAGTTGTGTGTTCAAAGTGTTTTAAATGTACATTAGATGTACATGTAATTCACATTTAATGTACATTAAATGCACTTCACGTTCCAAAGAAAATATGTCACGGCAAGGGCGCTTTTTAATATACGTTAAATGTCCTGGAACTGGAACACATTAAATGGGATCAGCACATTTTCCGATGGCACTTTATGTACATTTCGTGGGGTCAATTGTTATCTGGGTAATTCTACGGTTATTTTAACTTGCTTGAACGTATTTTTCATTGTAATAAAAACTTGAGGAAACATTTTCTCAAAAATAGGTCCTGCTTCACTCAGAAAATCCTTGTGACGCGTAAATAATTATTTAGGAATCTGTACAAAGTTTTACTGTTTGTGAGATAAAAATTTGATTAATCGAATACGAGAAAACTGTCGCTCTATGGGCTCAAAGAAAAGCTGTAGAAAAATGAACTTGTTGCGTGTACTAGGTTACTATGAAAACACCGGAAGTTCGGATTTTATTCATATTTTCAAAATTTTCAAATTAAACTCACACGATCAATGGTTGCTTACTTTTGGAATAAAAAATTATCAACAAGTCGAATAAAATTTTCCAATTATTTCATTACAAATCATTTACTTAAAAAAATATTTTTGCTTGAGGTCATCAGTTATATTAAGGCACAAAACATTTAATTCCAAAATATTGGCACAGTATAGTTGGCTCGAAAATGAGAACAAAAATAAGTTCTTCTAACTTTAACCGATTCAAACTACAAATTGTAACACTGTATTCTAATGCCAGTTTGAAATTGACTAACAACCAATTTAAAAACAAAACTAAAGAAAAGCTTTCATAGACAAGCGATGAACTACGCGTGTATTGAATGAAGTAGTTTATCGACACATCTACAAAAAATCTCTTGTACCCCACCGTCAGTCAGTGATATCTTTGTTTCCTTTCAGCTGAATTGTGTAGAATACAATCAATAAAACACTTATAACACGTGTCCTATCCTGTACGTTCCGTACCTATACTATGCTGATGAGTTACATACTTTATAGTCCGTGTGATAGCGTAGTGAACACAATAATTGTGTAGCACAAAGTGGATTTTTGATGACACCTGACGATTCTTACGACCGACAGGTCTACCTAAAATCAACTTTCGTTGTAAGCTACGTTGTCCACAATGTTTAGCATACATTATGTGTTGCTATAGTCCTTTCGTTGATATAAAATGTTATATGGGCAATCAAAGCCTCACTCACGTAATATTTGGCTTAACTTTCATAAATAGTATCTTGCGTCAATACGAGAGACCTCTTTGTTTAGTCACTTTGGAACAATATTGTGGAATATAAAAACTTTGCAGCGGCTGTAGCTTATGAGATACATAGGTAACGCAGGATTGACTCCTATGATGTACACAAAAAAATACATAGTAGAACTCAAAGGAGTGATGAAGTAGGCAACGTTCATTTCGAAAAGTTGTTTTCAACCTTAAATAAGAGTGGAAATGGTGGAAAGATTGAGTAAAAATGATCCGATTCTATTGAGAAAAACGTTTTTTTTATTTTTCGAAAAAGCCCAACGTCGTGTAACGGAAGAAAAGCTGATCTTGACAGAGACAAAAAACATACAAAGTTTTTTGTCTCTTTCACACTCTACTTTCCTTGCGTTGCACCAGACAGACAAGCGAAATATTTTTCATTTGACGGGTCGAAAATCCGAGAAAATGTTGGAAAAATCATTGCTTTCAGCCCCGACGCATGAAAAATATTTTTTACATTTCTTTGATCATTGTATTCAAGTAACATGACATAGCGTTTCAATTGTGACGATCATAAAGTATACTCCGATGTCGATGTGTAAGATGATAGATATTACATAAATACTCGCTGAGCCTCGTATATGTATTACATACTAGATAAATGTTCTATTTTTTCCTGTTGCGTGGAAATAATCTAATCATTTAATGTCTAACTAAAAACTGACATACAGTTTTTTACTGTGTTCGTCCATTTATTGATTCATAATGATATAAATAATGAAACGGTTAATGAAAAGGAATTTCTTTATGTAAATAAAAGTGAGCTACCGAAATGAAAAATCATAATTAGGATATTTCCATAAATGGTGCATGAACAAAACGATTCGACTGTGGTATTTACACAAATCCACCATAGACTTATTCAACTGTGTTTTTTTCCTTCTGTACAATAGTATGAGTCACTCTAAGCGTAAATTTGTTGTTATTTATAAATTGGGTGGAAAACGTAATGTGGTCAAAAAAGCGTTATTTACTAATTTGCTTCCCTAAAATTAATATAGGCTGATTGTAGTCGTTGTCGCAAGAGTATTGTTTAATGAAATTTGCAAGCTCTCGTGGGAGACATACTGATAAACATAACCAAAGACCCGTACGTATCAGAATAGATGTGACAAACAGAATAGATGTGGCAAATAGAATAAATCTTGAAAAAGACTCCAACGTATCTTAATGTAGTAATAAGCAAACAATCCAACGTTTTATGTTCTTTTATAACTATAAGAATTTCAAAGATCCATAGAAATTACCCAAGGTAATGTCGAAGGCCCTACCAAAGTACATCTCAGAGATCTCAGACCATTCAAATCTAAAATGGTTATATCCAAGGATTGGGCCATTTTTCCTAAAACCCTGAAACACGTGTGCTCTAAAATTTCGTTCCATTCAACCTTGCCTTTGGAAGCAACCTTCTACCTCTTATAGTTCTTGAGATATGGGTCATCCCTCCCAATTCTAGAAGTGGTCATATCCCAGGATTGTGGCATTTTTACCCAAAACCCTGACACACGTGTTCGCTAAAATGTTAGGCTCTACAGCTTTGCCTTTGGAAGCAACTTTGTACACCTTATAGTTCTAGAGATATGGATCATCCCTGCCAATTCTAGGAGTAGTCATATCCTAGGATTGAGGCACTTTTACCCAAAACCCTGAAACACATTTGTCCTAAAATTTCATTCTCTACAACTTTGTCTTTGGAAGCAACTTTCTACCTCTTATAGTTCTAGAGATATGGATCATCCGTCCCAATTCTAGAAGTGGTCATATCCCAGGATTGTGGCATTTTTACCCAAAACCCTGACACACGTGTTCGCTAAAATGTTAGGCTCTACAGCTTTGCCTTTGGAAGCAACTTTGTACACCTTATAGTTCTAGAGATATGAATCATCCATCCCAATTCTAGAAGTGGTCATATCCTAGGATTGAGGCACTTTTACCCAAAACCCTGAAACACATTTATCCTAAAATTTCATTCTCTACAACTTTGTCTTTGGAAGCAACTTTCTACCTCTTATAGTTCTAGAGATATGGATCATCCGTCCCAATTCTAGAAGTGGTCATATCCCAGGATTGTGGCATTTTTACCCAAAATCCTGAAACACGTGTACCCTAAAATTTCATTCTCTACAACTTTGCTTTTGACAGTAAATCTCCATATTGCATAGTTAAGGAAATGAACACGAAAAACTGTTTTCGTATATCGCCAAGAAACTCAATTTTGTCGATTCCATTGGTCCCGGTGCCCCGACCCCAGACCCGATTCCCACAAAAATGCTTTCCCAATTTTCTGACGTCAAAACCTTTCGTTTGACACCAACTTTCTCGACCATATCTCCGGAACCACTTGATCAATTTTGCTCAACTTCGAACTTGAATCATGGGAGGCATGTATCTTTCAGAGAAAAAAAGTTAGGATGATCGGTTGAGCCGTTTGGAAAAAAAAGTGGAGACGGACGGACGGACATTTTTTTTATTGTTGATTCGTCATATTTAGACGATAATAAATACATCCCAAATGCCACCTCGATCTACCCCATGTTACATTAAAATTGTTTGTAGTAAACGTATAAGACCTTCGTACTTCGTACGGGTCCAAATATACCGAGAGCAATGACAAATAGAGTGTGATCGTTTTACCTCATTTATTTTTGGTGCACAGGGTGATGCTGAAAAAATAACGTCTGCGTCTCAATATTTTTAAACTTCATACGAAACGACAGAAAATTTAAGAGCTCGAAGCAATGTACTAAATTTAACGATTACCAACATAACAAAAAGTAAAAATCATAGAAATACAAAGGAATTAGTCAATGGGAGGAGTCTTTACGCCACAACTGGATGATCTTGGACCACCCTCCTCCATACCCTCCCCTCCCCCTGCCAAGGAGATGGCTTGTTCACTCAATGAAAGTCCCCTAACTTCTAAATCTGATTTAGTTGAGTCTATAAACCTTCTTCTTGGCCTACCCCTAGGGCGAACGCCCGGGACGTGTGCATTCAATATCCTCTTTGGGAGCCTGATATTACTATCCTTTGAATGTGCCCGTACCATCTCAGGCGCATAACCCTTGCCGCCTCTTCCCTAATGTCGTCGTTTCTGATATGATTATCCCACTGCTCCCTTCTACTAACCCTTGCTATACTCCTGAAAACCCTCATATCAGAAACTTCCAGGTAATGCAGTCCACCCAACTTTCACCATCATATAAAATCGTTGGCCTAAAGATAGCTAACTTTGCTCCGGTACTTAATTACTTTTTGTTGAGCACATGAGACCCCAAATGACTGGCCACTCCGTTTCCCATTTTCCTCCTTTCTTCCAATTCCCTAACTCACTTGGCTTCCTCTGAAAAAATGCTTCCTAAATATTTAAACTCAGAAACCTCTTCTAGGTGCTCCCCATTTAAACTACAAACTAAATCTTTCCGAGATTTGCCGACATGCACGCACTTAGTTTTGTTTAGACTTATCCTCATCCTGTACTCCTCACATGTAGCATTCAGTCAGTCAATTCCCCTCTGCAAATCACTTGTACTATCTGCTTATAGAGTTTAGTCATCCGCATAGGCCAAGTTTCAAGTTTCACTGTGGCGCACATTTTCCTCGAGCTTATATGTTGTAAAGGGCCCTATCAACAACATTTCATGACGAAATACATGATATGCGAAGAAAAATTGCGTCAACTTGCATTTCGTCATGAAGTCTGATATACTTTGACATAAGCCGACGGTGACACTAAACGCATACATTTTATTACACTCAAATGTTTCAGGTAAACTTTCCAAACAAAAGTTGTCTTCTTCACACACAAAAATCAGTTTGAACTCTCAAATGCACCTAATTTTTTTGCTAAAATTTTGACCTGTTTTGTGTACAGACGGTATTTTGAGTGTAAAGGAGATGTCTTTTGTGTGCAGAACCACTGCAAAACTACGTAAAACACCACAAGTTAACGTATTAAAATACTTTTTCTGTATACGTGAGAGTGTATTGGTTGTGACGGAAAATATTTTCCCATCACTTAAGACGAAAAGTTGCTTTCCGCGGTATGTGCACCAATACACTCTCACTATTACAGAAGAATTTCTTTACAAATACCCCAATACTCACTCGATGTGTACTTTTTGCTTAGGCTTCGCTAGTGCGTACGTACACATCTTGTGTGTATTGGGGTATATTGAAATATACTGTTTATATGATCAAAATGTACCGTTACTCTTATTGACATGTCAGCTCTTATTAACAGACCTTTTTACACCTGAAAGTAACTTGAATTATCAGTTTAGTTTATCATTATTTCAACTGCCGTGATCACAAAAATAAGATTAACATAATTTACAATTTAGTAAGATAATAAGTAAAGGACCGGCTAGAGAGCTTGGTGATTTATTTTTTCCTCAATGACAAAAGTGTTTCACAATTATAGATCAATTTAATTGGATAAAAAAAATTCTCGATTTATCAAATATTTCATTTATATAAAGCATATCCTAACAGTTAGCATGATCAGTCGTGTTTCGGTTGTCAATGAGTGAATATCAATCAAATACTACGAGCTATCAATTATCAATTACTCGCCATCATCGCTAGTTTCTTGCACTATTTGATTACTTGCCTCATTGAATGATATATGTAAGTAATAAACTTCGCTGTCGGTATGTTAGTAGAGTGTATAAGTTGGTTAAGACCGTATATAAGTCAGTAAAAACGTGAACGGTTAAACTAACACACCTCCAGCTTATGCATTAAAGCATCATACTGGATGGACGTGTATATAAGCGGTCATACTAACACTCGGAGCTTCGCTCCTCATGCGTATACGCCGCTTATATATGCAGTAATATACGTGGCTTACATGATTATTGCGAAAGTGTGTCGATTTATTTGTTGGAACAGCAGCAAACAGACAAACGGTACGCATAAAACAGAGAAATGATAATAGGTGGCGCTACGCTGATCAGCGAAGCGCCATATATTATCATTTTTATGGCATAAAAGTGTTTAAGGCCCATAACTTGTATGCTAAAATATAGTCTACCTTTAGGAGCTCAAATATTATATTTTCGCTGATATCAGTGGACAAAGACGCAGTTTCAAAAAAGTAATTCAGCATTTCCCTTCCTAAAAATGTTGCCTTTTAATAGCAACTAAACTTATTTTTGGGATCCTACCTACTTTGAGAACGGCGAAAAAATTGTAAAAATTTGCACAAAAACTCGTCGTTCTGAGACAAGGTTCAATCCCAAAAAATAAGTTTAGTTGCTTTTAAAAGGCAACATATTAGGAAGGGAAATGCTGACTTACTTTTTTGAAACTGCGTCTTTGTCCACTGATATCAGCGAAAATATAATATTTGAGCGCCTAAAGGTAGACTATATTTTAGCGCACAAGTTATGGGCCTTAATTTAGTAACTTCTCAACTGTGCGTGTGACTTGAAAGTGCATCGCATTTATTATTTAATGCTTTGATTTTGCTGCAATGCAAAACATTTAATAATTATTTGTGTAGGTATACCTGTTTTGGACGATTAGTTTTAGTCAATTTCACGAATTGTAGCTCCAACGGAGTGAGGATTTTGTCTGTCAAAAGGGACATGGTGACAAGTTGTTTTGTCCATATTTATAAATCAATCAAATGTCATTATCTTCGATCTAGTCTAGTCTTTCGCTTTGCTTTCCCTTTAGCATAGTGAAAGGTTAAAGGTAGACACTTGGGAATATTTCGATGTGACCATGCGACAATTTGGTCAATCATTTAATTCTAAAACAATTGACCCAAAAGTTGGTTTTATTATGTTCGTTTTGTATCTATTTTAATTATTAACTATTTATGCGTAACATTTCATTGCTTATGAATTATACATTTGTAGTCATGTAGGAAGTAATACAAAACGCTTAGGGTTCACTACTACATTTGAAATTAGGAAAAGATTATGCAGGGTTTGATCTCTGGAAGTATCGCCGAAAAAAACTCCAAATTTTTACACTTTGTACAAGGGAAGTTAGCTTTCTTTGTGTAAGATATTTATTACCGGGAAAACTAGAAGAATATACGACTGTAACATTTCTTGAATAAGGAGCAGTTCTTCCCATAATCTTTAACCTACCAAGTCCCACACGCTAATGATTTGTGTGTAATTCTAAGTCGGTTATTTTACAGTTCGACTGACATGTTTTTAGTCACTTCCAAAGCGCCGCGTCGATTAAAGAATGTGGTCGCTCAATTTTATGTTTTCCAGGGGCGCTGAAAATCATGATCCCCCTTTTTAATTACATTTACATGCTTATTCTTTGGCAGATATTTTAGATGTAATTTTAAGATCTTTGTTGAGTGCGTAATCTTCAACGACACTGTCTTTAATATACAAAAGTTCCACTTTTCGTTGTTACGTTATTTAACGCATGACGTTGTCACTTAACATTTGTTGACATTGGCAATGCGACACTCTCATATTTAATGACAGTGCAGTGTGAAGTGTATGTGATAAATATAGTATAAAGCAAATGCGTTTTATTTCTGAACAAACTTGTTATTGAACCAGTGCACAGTGTGACATTTCTTTCAAAATGGAGGCATTTGTCAAAATCGGGCACTACGCCAAATTTACCAAATAGGCAAAATCGGTACAAATTAAAAAAAAATTACTGTAGCGTTGCTTGTAGCTCATAAAAGATTGAACATCCTTATCCGATTTTGCCTTATTTGGCGTAGTGCCCAATTTGGCACACGCCGCCATTTTGAAAGAAATGTCACAGAGTGCAGTGCGACGTACAAAGGTCCTATACGTTTAATATAAGACAGTCGAGGCGGGAGTGAGAGGGATGCATTTAATATCGTCTAGAGATGACGAATCAGCAAAAAAAATGTTCGTCCCATAATTTTATTTTAAACTGCTGCACTGATCACCCTAATCTTTTTTTCCTGTTGCCCCATGATACAAGTTCAAAGATGAGCAAAATCGGTCCTGTGGTTCCGGAGATATGGTCGAAAAAGTGACCAAGTGACCATTATTTTTCGAGGGTCGGTGAAACTTTTTCGCAAATTTTTTTCAAAATACACCTTTATTGGTATTAATAGTACAATCTTAACTTGTGATTAATTTATTTCTACTGTTGAGTTGTATTAGATTCGTCCCTTGTAGGGGAAGAATTTAATAGGACGTGTGCGGGGTTGGCCGTCCAGTGACTGGTTCCCAGAATGTTGAACTGTTTTGATTCTTCATTACGTCAGTTCATGCGGTTTGGTTCTTTTTAGTCTCCTTACTTCGTTCGTAATGTCAAGTAGGAGGATGGCTTCTATGTTGGCGTGATTTGAAAGCCTATTCTCGTGCTTAAAGGCTGATTCTCGAATTACATCTGCTACCCATCGTATTTCTAGGCCCTCGTGTAATTCCTTGTGTGTCACGTAGCGGTAGGCGTTTGTGATCATGCGAATGAAATTGTTTTGACAAGTTTGTATGACATCTCTGTTTGTTTTTTGGCACATCCCTAAAGTTCGGCGCCATACATCCAGATTGGTGTCAATATCGATTTGTAGATCAATCATTTGCAATACAGGTTTAAGTTGGACTTATATCCAATTAGCCAGTACATTTGTCTAGTTTTATTTTTCATTTGTTGAGCTTTTTGTTTAACGTGGTGTTTCCAGTTTAATCTGTTATCTAGATGTAGTCCCATATAATGCTGACTCTGCCTGTGGAATGGGAACTTCATTAAGGAAGATACGGTGATTGCTGTTTATGTGACTCAATGCATAAGTGACGTGCTTGGACTTGGTCTCGTTGAGCTTAATTTTCCAATCAATGGTTCACTTGTTTATTTCATCAATTGCCTTTTGTAGATCTCTGGTGGCTTTTGATTACGATTCATTAGATGTCATAATTGCTGTATTATCAGCAAATGTGCCAATAAATGACTTTTTTGTCACTGGTATGTCAGCAGTGTATAGGATGTATAGATGTATAAAAGCGGAGCTAATACACTTCCTTTTGGTACTCCTGCCATTATTGGGTAGTATCTTGAGAAAGTTTCTTCGCCTTTCACTCTGAATTTCCTGTCAGTTATGTATGACTCAAGCAGTTTGCTGAAGTTGCCTGGTAAGTTTTTGCTCATTTTGTAGATGAGTCCTTGGTACCACACTTTGCCGAAAGCTTGTGATACATCTAAAAATACTGCCGGACAGTACTCTTGGTTTTCAAATGCTTGTTCGATCGTTGAAGCTAGTCTGTGAATTTGTTCTATTGTTGAATGTTTATTTCTAAATCCGAATTGGAAATCTGGAACTTTCACCAGTGGTCCTAGCTATTTCATTGATAGTTTCTCAAAGATTTTTTAGATTGTCGGTAGTAGTGAGATTGGTCTATACGAAGTAAATTTTTGAGCTGGTTTGTCTGGTTTCCTCGGCATAATTACTTGAGCAATTTTGAAGCATTTTGGTATGTATCTTAATTTCAAGCACGCGTTGAAGAGATATGTCATCATAAGTAAAGCTTGTTTTGGCAGTTATAACATTATAACACCAGCAGATAGCTCGTCAACACAATTTCAGATGCAACCTCATGGGGTGTGAATTTCTTGAATTCTTTCTCTTTTCGCAAATATCTCAGCAATTATGGCACGGAAATTGTTCATTTGCTACTGGGAATTTTTTTTTGTAGAAATCGGGTTATTGGTCTATGGGCACTGGTACTAATATAATGGACGAAATTAAGTTTCTTGGCCATATACGAAAGCAGATGGTTTTACGTATATATTAGCTGAACTATGCAATAAGGACATTTACTTGTCAAAGGCAAAGTTGTAGATAATAAAATATTAGAGAAGACGTGATTCAGGATTTTATTGAAAAATGGCACAATCTTGGGATATGAACACTTCAAGAATTTGGAGGGATGACTCATAACTCTAGAATTATGGTAGTTAGAAAGCTGTTCCAAAGACAAAGTTGTAGAGAATAACATTTCAGAGAACACGTGTTTCAGAATTTCGTATAAAAATGCCCCAATCCTGGGATTTGACTACTTCTAGAATTGGGTGGGATGACTCGTATCTCTAGAACTATGGCAGTTAGAAAGTCGCTTCCAAAGGCAAAGTTGTAGAGAATAACAATTTAAAGAATACGTGTTTCAGAGCTTTGGGTAAAAATGCCCCAATCCTGGGATATGACTACTTCTAGAATTGGTTGAGATGACTCATATCTCTAGAACTATGGCAGTTAGAAAGTCGCTTCCAAAGCCAAAATTGTAGAGAATAACATTTTAGAGAACACGTGTTTTAGGGTTCGACTCTTTTTGCCACATCTATTCTGATACATACGGGACTTTGCTTATGTTTTCCTTCAAAATTAGGCACCACGCTCTGAACACACTGCACCCTTTCCCTTCTTCTTCCACCTTCTTCCTTCTATTTCTTCCACCACAAAACCCTTTTCCTTCTATTTCTTCTAGTGTTGAGCTTGGACGCGTATTTTTGAAACTTCAAAACTTGTATGTCGGAGAGTTTGGTGAACGATGAAAGAATGATGAATTTTTGTGGAAGGATTGGTGAAAAGAATTGATGAAAATGGTAGAAAATGCAGGTAGGACATAAATTTTGATAGACTACAAATTAAAAAGGCAATAAATTTAATTTTATGGCAGTAAAATTTTAATTCAAAAGCAGTAAATTTTAAAGTGGCAATAAAAATAATTTTCGGCAGTAGAAATAATTATGGGCAGTAAGTTTTTGCAATTAATATTTTGGCAATAAATTTGATATTTTTGGCAATAACTTTAATATTTTGGCAGTAAATTTAATACTTTGGCAGTAAATTTTATATTACGGCAGTAATATTTAATAAGCAAGTGCGCTCCCTTTTACAAAATGTTACTGATGCTTACTCATTCTAATGAAGTATCGCTAGAATCAAATCGCAAAAAATTTATGTTAACTGACTGATGCGAATTATGTTGCGCTTTAAAAAA
>WJQU01002317.1:0-25000 GCA_029228625.1 Pseudolycoriella hygida | reverse complement strand
TGGCTGAGTAAGCTAAATTCTCAACAATCAAAAACCAAGCGATGATGAGGAATTATCTTTACACATACTACTAATCCAATCGAAATGAATAAATAATCATTTTATTATTGCCCGAAGCATCCTGGGTGATAATATATAGGCACGTTTAAAGTGTACAATGAAGTATAGTAGGTAACGGGGAAATTCGCGCCAGCGCGATTCACAATAGAACATTTTCCTTATACGAAATGTATTTGTGAATGACGCTGGCGCGAAGTTCCACATCTAATGTAGGAATTTCACGCCGTATGTGCGCGAAATTCCTAGCATTCGTATAGCAGGATCCATTGTTTCCAATTGGCAATGAATTAAAAATTATCACCGCAGTATGTACAAAACGTTGCTTTGCTTAATGTTTTTGCATTTTAATAATAATTTTGGCTGTTAAGATAGTTCCCCAAAGAGGATACAAAAAAAGAAAAACAGGGAGCAAATAAAACAAAATAAAAATCATTAACAAAATTCCTCTTTGTCTGATGCGATGTCTCGACATGATCGAGCAATTTCCTCACTGGTTTGTATTTGATTTAAAATTATATTGCTTGTCGACTTATACTCCAACTGCTTTTGAGCTAGCAGTTTCGTGACTTGTTCTAGCGTCAATTTTTCACTTACCTTCGACATTAATTGCTCATCCAATTGCTTTTTCATGTGATCATCTATCGACTTTCTCGCCAAGTTGTCATACGACGTTTCGTAACTGGATTGCGTATTCGGCGAATACGTTGGCGCTCCGTCGTAATTATTTATATAATTGGAAGTGTTTGGTGAGTAATTTCCAGACATTCCAATAGTCTGCAAATTAACGGAACTTTGATTGTACGTCGGTTTTTGTTGGCCGTAGCTCGGACTGGATACATAAGGATTTTGATTCGGACTAAAATTCGTTGAATTGCCACCAAAGGTCTGGTCAAGTAGGGATGTATTTGTCGTTGTGTTGAACGACGCGTTTGAAGCGTTAAATGACGCTTGCGAATTGAAAGGATTCAAAGCAAAACTATTGTAGGAATCAAACGAAGAACCGCATACTGTAATGAAACGGGAAAATTAAAACGCAGTGCTCAAAAATAACAGAAAAACTTACTCTTCTTCTCCTGCAAAATTCGTATTTCCGCTTCCTTTTCTGCTACTTTACTGTCAAGAACTTTAAGATGCGTTTGTAAATCGTTCACTTTACGTTGCGCTGAGTGTACCTCTTCCAAATATCGTAATTTGTCATGTTGGGCTTCAGTTATCATTCGGTCGTCCTGAAATTATGATGCGGATCTATATCTTTGTGCATAATGGCAATTCAGCTATTCTAATTATCACATGTTAGTTTCTTAAAATCGACTAGGGAACATACATCCTGGCATCCTAGGCATCCTGAGTAACGTTTTTTATCTATCTAGAACGATAATCTCGAACTTATCACTCTAGAGCAAATTTACTTATCTCCATATATCTGTTCTCGATAGATAAAATAGAATATGCACCTCTTGGCAAAACTGTTATTTTGACGTGTAGCATTATGACCCACGCCTTCGGCTAGGGCCACAGTGCCACACATGTCAAAATAACAATTTTGCCAAGAGGTGCATAATCTGCTAATAGTTATTCGGATCACAAGGGAATACAATGTGCGAAGTTTGCAGCCCGCGCCGAAGGCAAGGGCTCCAATCGCACAAGGTTGAATATTTTACATCATCCCGTGGTGTGCTCCATAGAACTTTTCATTGCAACGACTACGAATATTGTTACTTTTACTTCTCAAACTAAATAATTTTTGAAAATCACTAACAATTCCATCCCATAACAAAATTTGAAAAAACTTATATTAATGACAAATAATTACATTCGAATGCAACTTATTTGAAATTTCCATCTACCACGATAACACTTCAAGAATGTAAACAAACTGAAATTATGAAAAATTTTAACTTGTAAGGCAGTTCTTAGCGAAAATAGATGCCGGCGACATTTCAAACAGAATAACTTATTTAAGAATTTTGGCACTTGGAGCAGACTATCTTTAGTTCATGATATCGACGTTATGTAGTTGATAGATGTCGCACTTTTCGTTGAGAATCGCCTTAGCTGAGAACAATTGATATTTGATTTTTCTCAACCAATGATATCGCAACACATTTTCATTTAAAGAAAATAGATTTTGGGAAAAACAATTTTTTTCTTTTTGCCAATTCAATATTACACTCCACTGCACATTTTGGTATACTTCAGTACAGTTCGCTACACTTCACTACACGTTGCTACAGTTCACTACTTTTGCTACAGTTCACTAGACTACACTTTACCACAGCTTAGTGCACTACACTTCACCACAGTTTACTGCAGCTCGGTACACTACACTACAGTCACTACAGTTTACTGCAGATCAGAACACTTCATTACACTGTGCCACATTTCGTTACACTTCATTACAATTACAGTGTTTTTCTTACAAATTTTTGGATAAATAAAATTATTAGCGTCATTTAAAAACGTTCAAGGGATTCGTACGCGACGTCTACATTACCCAGATAACATAGATCACACTTTTTAATGTGGTTGCTCACTGAATGTACATTAAATGTGCATAATCCAATGTTGTTGAGAATATGTATATAAAATGTACAAAAAATGTGCCTGTAAAGTGGTATCGATGTAAATAAAAAGCACATTTTTTGTGCCATTAAAGCTCGAAATTATTGCACTAGGTCACAAGTACATTTTTCGCACATTTTATGTGCTTGATAAGGTGTACACTATTTCCATCACAATTAATGTACCAAAAATGTGCTTGTGATGTAGTACATTTTTCGATGTCAATAAAATTATTGCCCTAGATCACAAGTACATTTTTCGCACATTTTATGTGCGTGATAAGGTGTACACTATTCCTATCACATTTAATGTACCAAAAATGTGCTTGTAATGTAGTACATTTTTCGATGTAAATAAAATTATTGCACTAGATCACAAGTACATTTTTCGCACATTTTATTTGCGTGATAAGGTGTCCACTATTCCTATCACATTTAATGTACCAAAAATGTGCTTGTGATGTACCTTATACAAATTAAACACACAAACACATAAGTATCCGGTGGCACAATTGGTAAAGCAGTCGACTCATAATCCCGAGCGTTCAAGCCCCGCAAATTAAAGAAATTTTTCTAAAAAAAAAATGAGAGCTTGGCATAAAAAAATGTAGATGGAGGACTTGGCGATCATCAGAATAAGAAAAACCGAAATGGAAAAGTCGGAAAACAAAATTAAATTTTGCTTTCTTTTCTTGTATAACATTTTATGTTGTAGAAAAAACTGAGATGAGCATTTTTATCCATGGAAGTATTTGTCCTGGACCTCTACGGAAATATGGGTCCGAGGCCATCTTGTTTACGGACAGACGGAAGGACTAAATTTTGTACGGCCGAAACCGTCCTTAGTTCATTTTGAATTGGTCAATTAAGTACAATCAACTATCTCTACACTGCGAACTTTCGAGGGAGTCACAAGTTCATAACAGAGAGCTTTTCCTTAAGATCGTGAAAATTAGTTATTTAATGAAAAGAAGTTGCAATATTTTCTTCAAATTCTTACTCTATTGGATTATAAAGTAATTTAGTGAAAATATGTTAGAAAGACTAGAGAGTGGGGGCAAAGTGACTTATTTATTACATATAGCTATAAGTTATATGTTAACGTTTTAAGTTATAAATTTTTTTGAGTTATAAATTGTAAGTTATGAGCTATAAATTTGTATAAGTTATAAGTTTAGGTTTGAAATTATATGTTTTTATAAGTTATAAGCTACAAATTATAAGTTTTGAAACTGATAAGCACTGATCACTATCAGTTTTTAAACTGATCAGTTATCGGTGCTGCTCTGTATCAGTTTTAAAACTGATCAGTACTGATCGAGATCAACTTCACAACTGATCAGTACTGACCAGTTTCAAAAATGATACTTATAAGTACTGATCAGTTTCAAAACTAATGTGAGCAGTGCTGATCAGTTTCAAAACTGATCTGTACAGAACTGATCAGTTTCAAAACTTATAACTTTTTGATTATAACTTATAATTTATAAAAATTTATAACTTATAACGTAAACATATAACTTACAGCTATGCCTTGCGTATATGTCATAAATTTAGCGATACGTCGCTTTGCCCAAACTCTCTAGTAGAACATATTATATACTATTAGAACATTGATCGGTGCAAACATCTAGATGGATTCACTTGAAAATTTGGAAATGTTCGAACGAAGAGAGTGTTTAGAATGTTATGAATTTAAATACACGTGTACCAGGATGTGTCCTTCATTGGACATATATAGAAGTAAAAATAGGACGAATGTTGGTTTGGGCACACGTGTATTTCAATTCATAGCATTCAATTCATAACAGATGGATCGAAGATGGAATGGTTATTTATTAATTTCCCTTATAAAAATCTGTCTGTCTGATGTGCGCAGATTTTACGCATATACCGTACGTAATTACGCATATCTCGTACGAATTTTAAAATTGAACTGCACTAAAAGGGTATATTACGACAGAAAAGTGAAAGACTGATAGCAAGTTCAATGGAACAAAATCAAGCTGGAAATTCGAATGCAGAAGTAAAGGACTGACAGCAATTTGTATCCAAATCATCGAATTTTTGTATAATTTTGCAGTTTTACAACGTTCTCCGACTCTTTTCACCTCAAATTTTTGTACATTTGTCACCTTTCTATGTTCACTCTTTCTTTCTTCCAGGTCACAGTAAAATTTATGGCAAGGGAGTGAAAGTGGGATGCGAGATTATTTAGAATTTTTGTTATAATTTGCAAATTTTTTGTGTAACTTATTTTCGATGGTTGAGTTAAGGACTTTCTCATACAGCCCTAGTTCTGCTCGGGTTACAATAATACAAGACAACTATTCACCCAAAAAGTTAATCAAGTGGCAAGAGTAGTATCAGTTCAGTCGATGCTTTGTTACCAACCCAATTATCACATCATCTAATGGTTGCACGGCGCAACCTGTGTCTCGGTTGAGAGCCTAGGAGCATTCCGAGCATCCGTGCACGCGCATTTGGAAGTTACCTAAAGCATCTGCAATGTCCAGTAATCACTCCAACCACTCTCATAATGTGATTTCTGCCAATATCTAATAGACCCTTGGCCCATTCCAAATTGGGCTTCGGTGCTTTATATGAACAGATGAACACCCCTTGCATCGCCCAATCCCTCAGTGATTTCAAACAGATTGGTCGGCGAGTACGGCTCGGGGACTTCCTCGGGAGCCGCAGAACCCACCTAAGCTAGCTCGCCCACCCTCTCATTTCCTTCCAGACCAGAGTGTTCGGGTACCCAAATTAGAGTGATCTAGCCTATCGAGTTCAAGAAATCCTTACATTCTTTCACAAGCTTAAAATTGGTAACAAGTGACACCATCTCCTTACTGTCTAAACATATAAGAACCTGCTGCCCCTACGGCAGTGCTTCGCGAGCTCCTTCTGCCTTAAAGACACTAGCAAGGACTCCCAGATGGAACTGATTCCCTTACCCCCGAATTCAGAGTGTACACCCCCAGCACCCGCTCTTTCAGATGTCTTCGATCCATCTGTGAATTGGACCAATCAGTCATCAGGTTGGCCAGCAGCTCAGCCATCAAGCTACTCTGGCCTACTCGGAATCCTTACGCCGAATCGTTTGTGAAGTCGATTCTTTGCGTGATGAGCACTTGGCGTGCCAAAGGTCGGGTCAGAGAACATCTTTACCCTGCACCTGCTCAAAGCAGGATCAGGGTGAGCAGGAGCAGACAATTTTCACGTGTTCAGTTCGAAAATTGAGATACCGCTGATTACCACTTCTAGGAGTGGCAGAGCCAGCAGCGCCTCCATGGCCTTTATCTTTGTAGCGACAGTAATAAAAATACGCAAGCCAGCCTCCGAATCTCCTTCAACAACTTACACGCACAGTGGAAAGAGTTATCCTATTTGAACATACAGCTCGTCCAAAATGAAACTGATACGAAAAATACAAATCTTTTGTTTAAAACAAAAACATCACTTACTTGAATATTTTTGTCTAGCGTGATTTTTGGTATATTCTGCCTCATCGCTTGTTCATCCAAATGCCTTTGCTCGCTGTCAAGTCTGAAATGAGAAATATTTTTGATTAGCATCCTGTCTATTGTTTTCTATGATTTGAATCAACCTCATTATTTGACTTTTATCTTGAATTTGCCACTTTGAGTCACTGTTAGTGCTACTCCCACTTCGATTTGAGTCTTTGCCCAATTCAGCTTCGTAGTCTAATCGAATTTTTTGTTCATTTTGTTTTGATTGCAGTGCCCCATGTAATTGTGTTAATCGTTCTACATACAATTGCTTTTTTCGTAGCTCATCTTCTAATCGACGTATATTATGCTGAGCATTTCGTAATGCCGCGTCTAGAATGCCAATATGGTTACGCTGCTCTTGCAGCGTTGCCCTTTGAGCGACTAGTTCAATTTCTTGTCGATCTTTTGCCGCACTTAACTCTTTATCTTAAGAAACCACAAACAAATTAGTTAACATTTCGCTACTTTTCCACATATTCTTACTCTGTGTAAACAGTTGTGCGATCAATAATTGATGTTCCGATGGTGCAGACAACTGAGTTTGTAAGATATCCACTTGATCTTTCATAACACGATTTAATTCTTGAACACGCTGTAAATCACTCTGCAATCTCATTCGTGCAGCTCTTTCCAATTTTTCACGGCGTTCGCATGTTTGTTTCAATTCATCGTGAACGCGATAAATGTTCGCCACTTCTTCTTCCAACTAAGAAAAAATGTTTCTCATTAATTATTGTCATCTAATATTTAAATCTTTATACCTTCTGGGTTTTCGCAACTTTCATGTAACATGAATGTAACTGTTGTTTTAACAATTGGTTTTCTTTGAGAATAGTTTCCATTGCTTCTAGGTCAATATCCGTTAGTCTTTAAAGGAAAGAAGGTGGTAAACTTTATGATATGCAAGTTTAACAATCTATTGAGGTGAGCGACAAAATTGATTCATTTAGTTGGATTTAAAGATAACTTGATAAGGAGCCCTGTTCCTAAAGTAATTTTAGGAAACTGCCCGATATTGGTATTCACAAGAAAATTGCTTTTTGAATATGGAGTAAATTTTTGGGGGTTGTCCAATGGGCAGTTCGATATAATTGAGGATCCCAGCACGTAAATAATTATGAACATTTTGGACGTTCGGAGTAGAGATGAGCGGGTCGACCATTTTTCGAAACCCGAAACCCGAATTGTTTCTAAACCCGACCCGGACCGAGCCCGACAGCCCGACCCGATTAAAAATTTCGAAACCCTAAACCCGAACTGTTTCAAAACCCGACCCCGACCGAACACGACCCGATAAAATTTTTCGAAACTCGAAACCCGAACTGTTTCAAAACCCGACAAGGACCGAACCAGACACTCAAGTTTTTCGAAACTCACAACCCAAATTACTTCGAAACAAAAATTATTTCAAGGCCCGACGTCTGCATTCTTCACGGACCTTAGACTAAAACAAAATTCGTGTAATGTAAGATGATAAAATTTTAGACGAGTTTTGTAAATTATAAAAAGTCAATAAAGGATCGGGACCCGAATAAAATGATACAACAACCCGACCCGGACCGAGCCCGACCCGATAAAATTTTTCGAAAACCGAAACCCGAACTGTTTCCAAACCCGGCCCGGACCGAACTCGACCCGATTAAAATTTTCGAAACCCGAAACCCATGAACCCGAAAAAAAAATTCGGGCTCGGGTTCGGGTCGGTTTTTTCGAAGTTTCGGGCAACCCGCTCATCTCTAGTTCGGAGAAGTTTTCGAAAAGCGAAAAAAATGTGAACACTCAAAAGGGGGGAGGGTGTAAAAATGTAAAAATAAAATTTACGCGTCCGCTTTATTTGCAGTTTCTTATTCTAAAATTTGCTCATACTTATGTTTCAGCTTACACATACACAGAAACATTATAATTGTCAGTCATTAAAATTTGGCAATAGTTTTACTTTAAAAAAAAAGTTTTACTTCTTGATCTGTTTACCAGCTGGTGCATCAGCTGACCTCATACGAAGCTAAACGTTGTTAAGAGCACGTCGTAAAAATGTGAACTGTCAAATTTACGATATTTTTTTAGAGCTAGAACCGTCAAAAATTGTCGATGCCGGCGCACAGGGTGTCATTTCTTTCAAAATCGAGGCGTTTGTCAAAATCGAGCACTACGCCAAATTTACCAAATAAGGCAAAATCGGTACAAAATTTACTGTAGCGTTGCTTGTAGCTCATAGTAGATTCAACATTCTTATACGCTTTTGCCTTATTTGATAAATTTGGCGTAGTGCCCGATTTTGACACACGCCACCATTTTGAAATTTTGAAAGTGTCGGCGGCGGCTGAAACCGTCTGAGGGTAGTCGAACAGGACCTGTTTAACTTCAAGTTTACCTGAACCCGTAGTTAACCTGAACCTGATTCCGGTTCGATCTGTGTTAAACCTGAGCCTGAATCAAACCTGAAATTTGGTGTCATCTCATAGTCAGGTTCAGGTTGACCTAACAATTTGTATGAAAAAACTAAGGTCAACCTGAATCTGACCTGACCAGAACCTGAGATGACATCAAATGTCAGGTTTCATTCAGGAACTGAAACTGACTTGAGAAAGTCAGTTTTTCTTACTTCAGGATCAGGTCAGGTTAAAATTGACCTGTTCCGAGCCTTAGTATGTCAAATTTTTAATCGGCGGCGACGGCTCAAATCGGCTAACCCGAAAAAATTTAGATCAAAGAAAAAACGTCAGAAAATTGAAACAATAAAAAAATATTTTGTAATTTTCCGAATTAAATCAGCAAAATTTATGAGAAAATGAGAGGTAAACCGCATTTCTCAGAGAAATCAAAGCCAGATGGTGTAGATAAATAATTGAAATTAGTAATATTTTAATTTTGATTACTGAGTTCAACAAGACTCGTTTGATAATTCGAAATTTAAATTGTGGTGCTAATTTTATACTAAGCCGATTTCTAAGTGTTCTAAGCTGTTCTAAACTCTTCTAAATTACGCTCCTGGCCGTATAATACGTCCACATTGATTCGTAAAGTGAAAACATTTGATCTTGGATTCTTGGAGAAAGATTCATTCAGTTACAAACTCTGTCCACGTTGTCCCTTAAGAAAAAAGTTTTCAAAACTCATATTCATACCCTCAGGTCAGATCCCTCCCTATAATCGACCCTTCATGTGAAGTGTCACTTGTGTGTGTGGGGGACGGGTGAGAAACCAAGACAAATATTTGGGATTTTTTCGAAAGTGATCTAAAGGTCGCGCATATGCAAAATTTGTTTTTTTCTGGTCATTTTCGAGGGTTTTTCGACACCAGCTCAGGGTATATTTTTGGAAAATCGTATTTCCAAATTTTCCAAATTATTATTTGGAAAATTTTGGAAAATATTGGAAATTTTTGGAAATTCAATTTTCCAAAAATATGCCTTGCACCAACTCTATCACAGAAACGCATAATTGCTGCCCGCGCCGAAGGCAAGGGGTACAATCGCACAGGTTGAATTTTTTTTCGTCGTCCCTTGTGATTCACGTAATTTTGCATCACTACAACAATGGAAATCGTACTTTTTCACTTCCCAAACACAAATTTTGAACAACGACTTTAATAATCATGTTATTTGTTTGTGAACAGTTTCGGCCCTTTTTTAGAGAAACGTAAATATTTTTCTTCGCTACTCCTTAGAGAACCGTAAATTCCGAAAGTTTGGTGTTACATGTTCATTTGCCCCCCACGGAAATAGCTCATTTTTCAAAGGATATTTTGTGTCTACATGTAATGGTTCATTACATACCTAGTGAAGTGATCATTACATCACTAGTTATGTAATGAGATTGGATGCTTCTTAAATTATGTAAAAAAAAATTATGTACTTTGCTGCCATGTTGTTGTTCCAGTGTCCTTCACAACGGTATAGATTCAAATCGAATGCTGTGATAACGAAAAATCGTGTGACTTAAATAATTTTGCTAAATATCACAGCAAGTAATGTCCGCCATATTTTCTCCATTTTCGGAATTTGCTTTTTTTTGGAAAAACAGTTGAATGTCACTTCAGTCACTTCATTCAAAAAAAAGCCTTATATTTGGTCGTACACTTATCACGAATGCAAATATTAAACAGAATTTCGCTTTTGCCCAAAAACAGTTATGGCGAACACTTCTGGTTGTGCATTTTTGCAATTATTTTCACAACACTTTTGTTAACGCACCATATTGAGTTACAAAACTTATAGAAACACAGAATAACTTCAATAAACTTTCCGAATTTTGAAAATTAAAATGAATAAACTTATCAAAAATCAGATTCTAAATAATATTTGGAAAATAACAAAACTCGATTGACAGTTACACACCGCTACACATAACCAAAACACTCATCAAGAAATTGTGACCCCTAACCAAAATTTTACAAAGCAGTGACACATTACCTGGTGTGAGCGTGTGACCTGATTAAAGGATCATAATTCGAGAAGCGAAAATGTCATCGAAAATTGCAGATAAATGGAAATACGACTGCTTTGCCCTTATACAGAGAAATATACCTAGATGATCAACAAAATAAAAATTTTTGAAGGTTGTTGACTCGAGCCAAATAAAATGCGTACATGTTGGTCTTAACGGTCCTAACATTAAATTCAACGTAAAATAGTTTGTTTGAGCACCCGTTTCATTTTATTTAATGTATTCTGTGATTTAAAATTCTTCATACATTTCTGAAACTCTCTTATCTCACACTTAGTTCACAAAAAAAAAAAAATATTTTACGTTTAGTTTAAGATTAAGGAAGTAATGTTAGCAGTATATTTTCTTTGAATCCGTTTATTCAGAAATTATTTTTATTTCGAGACGTTAGGTTTTCTGTGGTTATGTTTCTTCTACATTAACAATAAGCACTTCATTACAAAAATGTTCCTTCTATCTGGCCGCACGGAACTTGCCATCTGGGTATCATTACTCTACCCTTATAGGTGACGGGAATTAACGCCCGGAGAGGAATTAACACCCGGAGAATTGTCGCCCGGGAATTATCGCTCGAAAAAATTGGAATTATCACCTGAGGAATTATCGCCCGGAAGGACATTCATTGTCACATTTGTCCGGGGATAATTCCAATTTTTTCGGGCATTAATTCCCGGGCGTTAATTCTCCGGGCGTTAATTCTTCGGGCGTTAATTCATGTCGACCCCTTATAGAATATATCCGCATGTAAATAACAATGGGTTTACTTGGATTCTATTTGATCTACCTGGAGCAAATTTCTCTTAAAAATTGCTGAAATGGTTGTTATGGTTTTTTATTGTGTTGAGTTTTCCGTTGTGTGTTCCATGCTGTTAATTCGAGATCAATTTTGTGAACCCGGGATGCATATCTCTCCCTCGGCTCGGATATGAAACTCTATCCTTGTCAAAAAGAGTTTCTAAAGCATGTTGCTCGAAAACACACTCGTGAGTTCCGCTCGTATCGTATCATGTAATGAATTATTTTCAGCGCATATAGAACGTAATCTACTATGTCATCTCTTGGCTTACTGGGGTCTGCATTTTTTCTTTTTGGGGACCCATTTGAGAAGTAAAAATTACGATTTGCGTTGTTGGAATGATGAAAATATTTTTCATGTGACCCAGTGAATTTCCTATGATGGCTCACTCAGTGATAGATTTTAAATGCATTTTAAATCCATTCCCAGTACACATTTTGACATGAAATTTGTGCGCACTCTGGGGAGAGACACGTTTATTATCTTGACAAAAATTACTCACTTCTCAGTTTTTTCGTAATGGCGTCTTTTCTTTTTTTCAAACATCGAGACAGCGATTGTTTAATATAACTTAAGGCTCATTAACTTGAATGTCTGGCTTAAACAAAAGAAAATGATTTACGTATAACTCATTTCAAGTTAATGAGACCATCTAAGATGGAACTTCCAGAGTTGTGCATGTCCAGTGACGATTTTCATTTTTTAATGTAAATGCTCAAGAAATGAACCATCTCACAATCTGCCGCATCTAGACTTCCAAAAATATTAACAAAAATGAAGAGTTTATGTTTATAGATTGCGGACAGACTCTTACTTAATGATCTTTGGATGAGGAACTTTAACACGGGTCATGGAAAAATCAGGGGGGCAATAGCAAATCCTATTTTTAACATGCCCAGGGACCGGATAAAACCGGAAATTAACTTTGTGAAGCACTACGAGGCTGTCATACCGGATAGACTAGAATGGCTGAGAGGTTGGCCAGATAGTCTGTCCGCGGATGGACTCATTTGCTGCACAGACGGATCAAAAAACTCTAATGAAGTGGGGGTTGGGAACCTATGACAGAAGAGAGTTTTCACTTAGGAAATTTCGCCAGTATACTTCCGATAGCGAAGAAATGATCAGAGCGATAATGTCGCCTGTAACCACATCCAAATTAGTGAAGGAGTTCAAAAGCACACTGAACCAGCTGGGCCGGAGTAATCGGGTGACGGTTGCTTGGGTGCCGGGGCACTCTGCTCAATGTGGACCCGAACCGTTCATTCCTATGCCACAAAGGAATGGGTGGTTCAGAAGGAATAAAGCGTTGGCGTGAATATGGTGGGGCAAGGCACACAAAGCAGTTCCTACCAATGCCCGACTGCAAGTGGACTGCTGAACATGGACCGGAGTTGCATAAGAAGAGGGAGCGATTACCGGGCACTGTGGGCTAAGCAGTCATTTGTCAAATATGAGAATAGTTAGCGATCCCGAATGTACCTGTGGTCTCGGGAACGAAACCGGATATCACGTAATTTTTGAGTGTCCAAAGTTTTCTCAACTGATACTCAGGACTCTGGGTGGTCATGTGATCAGGCCTCTGGATGTACTAAAGCTAGGACCAATTGTCCTCGAACAGTTCCTCGCTGGTACTGGTAGGTTCGAAGGATTTACGTGATGAACGGGAAAGGAACAAAGGATCAGCAGATCTGTGTTTCATGACCCAGTAGTGGGTCGTCCCAACCTTATAAATCTAATAGATTGCGGAAGTTTTTCAATGTAAAGCGAGCGCTGAAAATTCAAAAATTGCATTTGTTCTATGTGTGCGCTGATATACACATAGTCCTGCAAGACATAGGTGTACTGATGAAATCAATACTTTGTTTGGTATGTGAGAGCGTGATACGCCGAAATCGGCATGTTTTGTTTTGTTTCGTTAGATTGTCTTTCCTTGATCGATTGAAGTAAAGTAGCAGCCTTTAATCCGTTGTAGAAATCGCGGTCGAGAATTTTCTAGTAGCGCAATGGTTTCAAAGATTGTACTCCAAGGCATGTGTTGACTACTGTGTTGTCTATTGCCATGGGAGTTTATAAAAAGTCTATAAGTTTTTTCATTCTTTTCAATCTATGAGCATAATCTTAGCAATAATTAGTATTTTGGGCTAATTATTCCTTTGACGAGGCACGTCACTGATCATACGAGAGAAAGGAGACATGAGAAAGGACGTCTGAGTAATGTTATATTTACGTCGCGAAAAAAAGACACTATAAGTCCCATGAATGAGTGTTAGTGTGTGTACTTATCAGTCTTAGGTCTCATGTTCTCTGCACTTTTTTGAAGTATTTAGGGAACACTAAGACAGTACCACAATAAATTAGGAGTTTTCCGGACTGAACCGCAAAAATTTTTACAGGAAAGTTATATAAAAACACAACTCCATAGCGTAGTGGTTAACACGTCTGCTTGCTACTATGAGATCGAGTTGCCAGTGCATTGGTTCGAAACTCCACCGCAAAAGGATTTGTTTCGATTGTTACATTTGTAAACAAAGCTGATTTAATCGGTTCAAGTCAAGTGAAGTTGAATGTAGCGCCATCGTACGGCCTACCGGTGAAAGGCATTGTTAGGATGTGCCGATATTCTACTCTTACTAGTAGTACATGTCATAGATGCCACTGGATTTGTCGCACAGCGTGCCTCTGGCACAGTAAAAACTCAAGGATCTCAAAAAGTAGAATCACGAAAGTAGCGAAAGTAAACTAGTAAGGGGCTAGTATCCTGCATTATTCAGATTATTGTTACTATTACATAAAAATCCTGTGTTATTTACGGTGTAATGTTGAATCCACACTCAATGGAACTTAATTACAGAATTTCTAGACCTGCTACGATGCGCTCAATGAAGTACTGTTTTTCAACCTGGATGTTTCTCCTGTAATATGAGATGATGACTCTTAAAAGAATAATAGAAAGTTTGAGCTGGAGACAATTTCTGACACTTTTTGGTGATTTTTACAAAAAAAATTTTATACGCATAAGCTATACGTTTTCTTCTATATGTCTCCAGCCCAAAATCTCTAATAGATGAACCGGAATTCAAAAAATTTAAGTGTGAAGGTATAAAGCTCTGAAAAAACATCGCATACGAACTTGGAATGCGATGATTTTTCAGAGAAACTTTCGACCCTCATACTCAAGCTTTTTGAATTCTGATTTATCTAGTATTCGTGTAAGAATCATCCTCTCACTTATTATTCACACAGGATTCTGTTCTAAAAAAACGCCGCAAATTTGTTAGTTCATATTTTTGCAACGAGCTCTTAAGGGCTGATTATATTGGAACCGATGCGAATCGCATCGCGTAAGGTTTGTATAAAAGCTCAACTTGATAAAAATATTTTTTTTTTGATAAGTTGAGCTTTCACACAAACCTTACGCGATGCGATTCGCATCGAGTCCAATATAATGATCCCTTTAATATTCTCGTATACGAAATCGAAGGAATCAAAAACCCCAGTCGAAATATTATATTAGTCACAATGTGGAATATTATCGCTTTAAACTTTTATTTGCATTACTCGAACAACGAAAATTGTAATTTTCTAGCCCCATTTGACAACCTTCGGCGCTGGCAGCAATTTTCGCACAGGGTTGAATTTTTATACTTTCATCCCTTGTAATCCAAATAGCTATTGACGAATTTATCGTTTGGGACTTCAATTCAAACATCGAACGCATATTCACACTTTTGTTGTGAAAAGAGTAGGATCAGCTGATGCAAAATTATATGTAAAACAAAATGGTTGATTACTGTGTGATGACTTTTTATTCCTATTTCTAATATTTAATTTTGAACACATTTGATTCAACGTCTGAAACAATATTACGGTGAGTGAAGTTTGGTGAAATTCACAAATACACGAGCAATTCAACATGTGAGTTTGTGCGAGAATGTGTCGCCTGGAGGATCCCTAGATTATAATTTTAAACGAAGTCTATTATGGCTTTGCCCCATTAGTGGAACTTAATTTTCAATTAGTGTCTTTTGACACAGTACAATTTCTCGTATATGGAAAGTTTCATATGAAAATTTCTCGTTTATTTCCTCAAGGTATTTTGGTCGAGAGAGTTTTTTCTTGTTCTCTCAAGTTAAAATGTCACAAAATATTCAAAATAAGGCCCACGAGTACACACGAAAACGAAGCAAAGTTAGCCTTAGATTTTTAAAATTTGTTGAAAATATGTATATCTAGTTTTTTGATTTTCAGAATTTTTGCGTACATGGACACCATTTATAGTAGCAATCAACTAAAAGGTATTTATTACCTAGTCCATGGGAAAGCTGAGAATTATATATGGCTAATTCCATCGGTAACACATACATCGTCGCTACCATGTCACCTGGGAAACGAACATTCTCGGTACATTTTTCGTAAAATTATATGTAAAATTCAACTTTCACATGGGTAGGCAATTAAACATTTTACATTGGACCCTGCTACATAATTTATTACTTTGGAAAAAATCGCAAACTCACTCGTTTATTTTGACTTTTTATCAACAGTTTCCAAAGCTTGTTGCTCAAAAAGACACTCATGAGTTTGGCTCATACCATGTGTCCTTACGTAATGAATTACTTTCGCAGGGTCCAATGTAATGTAATGTTTCGATTCACATTATTATACTTATACTTACTTTGTTAAATCCGGTTGACTTTTACTTTTCATTTTGTTATTATTCTGTTCATTATGTTCCTCGGTAGTCCATTTTCCATACTTAGGCGGATCTTTAAGATCAGCGTTATCCGACATTCCCGAATCCCGTGTGTTGCTCCTTCGATTCACTGGCGTTTTTATTTCTTTGGCTAAATGTTTTAAAACATGACTTTGATTCAAAAAATCGTCTGGAATTTCGGTAATTTCTTGCATCTGTTCGCCGTAAGACCTAGGTCGATCCTTTTTAATAGCATCTGGCGTACCGGGATATTCTCGATTACCAATGAAAATATTGTCATCGTTGTGTATAATGAGCGTATTGTACGAACATGTTGACACATCCATTGATGATCGATTGGAATTTGTGCCAGTTATTGATTGATTGTACATGGGATTTCGGGTTTCAGAAATGCTGCGGTTGCTGGAGGCGTAACGCGTTGAGTCAGTTGATGTGTTGGAGGAAAAACGTTGATCGGGTACGTAGCGAGCTGTTCCAAATAAGAAGAAACTTTCATCAACTCGAATATTTTCACCTTTGGTTTTTTGTAACTTTTACAAAATAGGCTTCCTATCAAAATCCGGAATTTTAGAAAATTTATCAGGAAAATGGATGGTTTGGATGAAATTTGCGGGGTCATCACGCAACCTTCCAATGTCTTATTTCATCCTATTTCCTAAACCAAACCTAGTACTAGGAAATAGGATGAAATTTGATGTGATTCGGACGATTTGTTCCGGAGATATGTGGAAATGAAGATAGGAGTGGGAAGTTCGGTAGGAAAATTTTCCTATGAAATTTCATAGGAAATTTCCTAAAATCTACTATATTCACTTCCTCCAAAAAGTATCTAAATTTTCACCGATTCAGACATGTGATACCTCGTTGGAAAGGTCTAGACGAAATCTAAGATGTCGGATGAAATTTGACCATTTTTGTAGCGCTGCAGCGCTACAGAAAAGGTGAATTTTACCGAAAATTTCCTAAAATCTCATCTAAAAGTTGCCAAATCTAATTGAGAAGGACCTCGTTGGAAAGATCTTGACTAACTCTTATACTATTGAAGAAGAATATTTGTAAAAAAGCGCTAAGAATGCCAAATTCAACCAAAATTTCAACGAAAAATGGTCAAATCTCAACATATGAAGGCTATTTAGAAAGATCTTGTTAAGTTCTACCAAACTGCATCAAGTTTGAGAAAATTTGGCGTCAACCAAAAAAACTTTACGAGACTATTAGTAAATAAGTACCAAAAGTGCTACAAAAAAATGAGGAAATCAACCAAAATTTTATACAAAGCATAACCAAAAACCCGTACGCATCAGAATAGCTGTGACAAACAGAATAGATGTGGCAAAGTGACTCGAACATACCTAAATATACATACCTAAAGCAAACAATCCAACGTTTTCTGTTCTTTTATAACTGTAAGAATTTCAAAGATCCATAGAAATTACCCAATGTAATGTCAAAGGCCCTACCGAAGTACGTCTCAGACCATTCAAATCTAGAAAAGCTTATATCCAAGGACTAAGCCATTTTCTCCTAAAACCCTGGAACATGTGTTCTCTAAAATTTTATTCTCTACATCTTTGCCTTTGGAAGCAACTTTCTACCTCTCATAGTTCTGGAGATTCGAGTCATTCTTCCTAATTATGGAAGTGGCCATATACCACGATTGGGCCATTGTTCCCCAAAACCGTGAACCACGTGTTCACTTAAATTTAATTCTCTACAATTTCACCTTTGGAACCATATTTCTAACTCTCATAGTTCTGGAGATTCGGGTTCTCCTGCCTAATTATGGAAGTGGCCATATACCAGAATTCCCCAAAATCCTGAAACACGCGGTCGCTTAAATTTAATTCTCTGCAACTTTGCCTTATACAGTAAATCTCCATAAGGCATAGAAATATAGACGAAAAGCTGTTTCCGTATATGGCCAAGAATCTCAATTTCATCCATTCCATTGGTCCCAGTGCCCAGACCCCCTGACCCGATTCCCACAAAAAATTTTTCCCAGTTTTGTAACATCAAATGCTTTCATTTGACACTAAAATGAAGAATTTTCGTGCTATACTTGCTGAGATATTTGCAAAAAAGTTTCATTGACCCTCGAACATTTCATGTACGACCTCTTCTTCGACCATATCTCCGGAACCACTTAGCCAATTTTGCTCATCTACGAACTTGAATTATGGGAGGCATGTACCTTTCAGGGAAAAAAAAGTTTAGGCTGACCGGTTGAGCCGTTTGGAAAAAAAAGTGGAGACGGACAGACGGACGGACATCTTTTTTTATTGCTAATTCGTCATCTCTAGACGATAACAGATGCATCCCCCCCCTCCCACCTCGATCTACCCCATGTTACAATAAAATTGTTTATAGTAAACGTATAGGACCTTTGTACTTCGTACTGGTCCAAAAACAGATTCATTGGAGAGCTCTAGTCAAGACGAACCTAACAGCATTGAAATTACAATTTATATGAAAACACAATTAAATGTGGTGCCTTATGGCCTAATGCACATATTTACTTAGATATGTTCGAGTCTTTTCGTAACATCATTTCTGTTTGCCGCATCTATTCTGATACTTACGGGTCCCTTCAAATGTTTAGACCCGTACGAAGAACGAAGTTCTTCGAAAAGGGGTCTATTACGTTTACCACGACGTTTGTAACCAGTCGAATTTGGACCCGGGAGTAGGGGGGATCATCGATCATGGTTCTTAGATGACGAGTCAACAATAAAAAAAATGTCCTTCCGTCAACACGATAACTCGAGTAAAACTCAACCGATTTGCAAAAACAGGGAAAAAAATCCCTGAAAGGTTATCAAAAAATCTTTTATGGGATTGAATCTGGGCACTGTCGGCCCAAGGGCCGCCGAGCTAGGACCGTTTAAGTGGTTTTTCGTCTTTTGTATTTGTATTTTAGAGACTCCACTAACAGCTTTTTACAGCCAATAACAAGTGTTGGCTGGACCACCGGCTTAACGTGACTTCCGAACCACGTCTCAGGGTAATGCGAATGTAGCGTCTTTGTTATTATGCAATTACTCCAAGAATTGTTAGGCGCTTGATTATTATCTCGCCTAAATGTAGGCTTAGATATTTCGTGCACAAATTCGTCGCATATATGGGTTACGTCATACGATTCATTCAGTGTGTACGTCGTTGTGGGCACCAAACACACCACAACTACCCAACTTTTGAAGCTTGAGTGAACTTTAGGACGTTATTAATGCGCTACGCTTGCTAGAAAAATTCCATACATAAGTCTCTACGTGTTTTCCGTACATAACTCGAGTTAATCTTTTCCGATTTTCAAAAATTTTTGTTTTGTTTTTGTTTGAAAGATCTAGGCATGACCGACAATTTATGAAAGAAAGTTTTGCCTGTGCTTAGGGCTCAAGTGGGCCTCATGTCGGTCCTAAGGTCGGCCCTAACCAAAAATACATTTTCTTGTCATATTGCAGAGCAGATTGAGGGGAACATTTTTTTCTATGGAAGTATGTGTCCGAGGCCTCTACTTATTGTCCTAGGTCAGTACTAAGATCGACCCTAGCCCAAAAAATGGTTTTTTGCTATGTTGTAGACAAAATTGACAAGAACATTTTTCTTTATTTGGGGGTCAATTTTATGCTTTTTTTTACACCGTTTCTTCGGACGGGTTTTTCAATATTGCTCTATCGGCAATTTCCAATACAATTTAATGTGGACGTAAGGCAATATTTACTTAAATACGTTCGAGTATTTTCGTAACATCAACTCTGTTTGACGCATCTACTCTGATACGTACGGGTCCCTTCATATGTATTGTCTAACCGTGACTATGTTGAAATAAATTTCCGAACGATAAATGTCGGAAGAAATGACGAGACATGTCCACGAAAGAAAAATACTTTTTATGGTTTCAGTCGACGACGTCTTTCAAATGCATTTCGAAAACACTTTACCAAAGCCCCTACATCTCCGTTAAAATTATGCAGAAAAATTTTCCATATCATGCATACAATCGGATAATTTTTGCCCGATTTATGCAGAAATAACACATTCTTCCACAAGTTGTCAAGCATGTTCAGGCCTTTCAAACAAGAAAAAACTTTCTAAAAAACAGAAAAGATTTAGTCGAGACATGTACAAAACATCAAAAACCATTTGAACAGACCTAGCTCGGCGGCCCTTGGGAATGCCATAAAAGGTTCTTCGATTATATTTCAGGGAAAAAAAAGTTTTTGAAAATCGGTTGAATTTTACTCAAGATGTCTAAAGATGTGGTAAGCGCAAAAGCCCCTTTTTCGAAGAACTTCGTATCTTCGTACGGGTCTAAAGAGTGATGAACTTGATATTGTCCTGTTTAAAACCAAAACAAATGCAAAATAAGTGGCCCAAAAGTAAAATTTTAATTTTTTACTCTTTTTAGCTAACGGAATCCATTAACATCGACATCAAGAAAATGATTCCTAAGGACATGGCAATTATTCTATCACAGCATTTGTGTCCTAATAAACGAATTCATCCAGCAAATCAAAAAGCATGAATGCGTGGAGGGACGCATGGGATTGCTGGAAATAAAAGCTCGCATTATTGTGAACAAGCTGAGCAATCAAATAAACGAATCCTTCAAGCAAACGAATGCATTCTGGGAGGAGTTCAACAGATTGAAGGAAAAAGGACCTCGTATTTATGAGAGCAAGAAGCTGAATCGACGTGTACAGAACAGCATCATAGTAAGGAATTTGACTTGGTTGGTTGGTTTTATTGACATTTTATGAATAAGGCCTGATGACCTTTTAAGTTACATAAAATTCGATTACAAAGCTACGATTGAACAATGCTAACTCGCAAAAGGAGTAAAAAAATGTAAAAAAGACGAAATAAGCCAGTTATCGATAGAATCCTCCAATTGTCAAGCACAATGAGTACAGTACAGCTAAAATTTATTTTGCTACGACGAAACCAGTTCACAGCAGATCAATGGAATGAGGCCTTGAATTGATTCGAACAAGGCAACTCTTGTATATTGGCTGTATCAGGACCACTGACTTAATCAACTATGTGTCTACGGTTCGATTCATTCCACTATCCACATATTACTGACTGTAGTTGCTGACTGGAATGTGATAATACACCTTGAATTCTTTTGAAATTCAAAGCTGATGCATGGCTAAAGATGGCTTCCGTTGTGTGTTGGGGGCACTGGGGCTCAAATCATTTTGTTGCTGTTAGCTCACGAAAAAAAACCGGGGCGACACGGCAAAAGAAAACAATAATCGCGACTGATAATACCACTCGTTCAAATTAAAAAGACATATTTTTCAATTTACCGAAAACTTTTGCGAACAACAAAATACAGAGCGAACAATAGCCTTTGTGTCCATGTTATTAACGAATCAAATACACGTCCGCTCCCAACGAATGACTGTACTGTACTCACTGACTTGGTGAAACAATTAATTTTGGCAAGGAGTGATAAGCACCTTTGTTCTCAAACGCTGGCAAATTCGAAAAAACAATTAAAAAATACATTGTCACCGTCCTCCTCAAGATTTGTAATGGAGCTACTCACCTGAATGCAAGATGACATTACATCTAATATTGGTCGTATCACCGAAAGTTCTAGGAATTGTTATTCCAGATTATTTCGTGATTTAAACCATATCCTGAATCTTTGCTGTCGATCTTTGTTCAATGATACAAATTTAAGAACTGAATGCATAAAAACTAAAGATAAAGCTGACGCTGACATCAGGGTACTGAATGTGAGGATCACGAACGGCAAGAACTACAGAATAGCGCCAAAAATAACGATTTTCGACGACGTAATGTACGGCTGTGAAACATGGTCTTTTACACTCAAACAAGAATCGCTACTTAACTGCTTCGAGAGGAGAGTGCTAAGATCAATATGTGGACCATTATACGAACAAGGACGATGGAGGATAAGAACAAACAGAGAGCTGACAGACATCTACGGGGACGAAACACTAGTCGGAGCTATTAAATCTGCCAGACTGCGATGGGCTGGTCATGTAGCGAGAATGGACGAGGATCGAATGCCAAAGAAAGTAATGGATCGAAACTTCGACAATAACAGAAGCAGAGGAAGACCCCGGAAGAGATGGCTAGATGGTGTTGAAGAAGACGCGCGAAAGTTGGACGTTGCGCAGTGGAGAAGTCTGGCCCAGGATCGCTCCAGATGGAGAAACGTTGTAGAGTCAGCCAAAACCCGCTTGGGTTAGAAAGGCTGATAAGTAAGTAAGTAAGTAAGACGACGTAATGTAGAATGATTTGTTGAAAAATATAGTCGTAATGTAAAAAAACTGATAAAATGTGGATCTATTGCGCTAACTGAGCTAACACACTCAAGAACATGAACAATTTAAGGAGCTTTTGCGAAAAAAGAAAGTTTTTACAAATAGAGGCTTTGAAGGTCTTTTCAACATCAATCAAACATCATAAGATTTGAGAAACCGAAAAAACCTTACAGAAAAACGCGAAATATGTTGTTGCTGTTTTGTAAATATTTCCATCGTATCTTCAAGACTACCTTAGAACATCACGAGCTTCTAATAAAGATCCATTCAAAACCAACGTAATTATTCGGTCGGGTAGTTTTAAACTATTTGCTCTCAAAATTCAGCTGATCTTAAGATTTTCTCTGTTTTCAATGTTTTTATGCATTGGCAAAACTGCGGAACGTATAAAATTGTACATCCAATAAAAAAGCATGAGATTGTAAACTTTCAGTTTACTAGAGATAATGAAATTAGGGATTCCTTAAAACTTATAGGACACATACTTCAATGGACAAAAATGTTTCCCTCAATTTGCTCTGCAACATAGCCAAAAAAAATTTTTTTTGGTTAGGGCCAACCTTGAGCCCTAAGCACAAGCAAAAGTTTCTTCTATAATTTGTCAGTCATGCCTAGATCTTTCAAACAAACATTTTGAAAATCGGAAAAGATTTCTCGAGTTATGTACGAAAAACACGTAGGGCCCTAACAGAAACTCGTTTGTAGTGCCCTCCAAGGACTCCAATCCAAAAAAGTTTCTTCTACAAATTGTCGGCCATGCACAAATCTTTCTCTATTCTGATACGTACGGGTCCCTTCATATGTATTGTCAAAGACTGCCAATCTATACTTAATATTTCATTGTATATTCTATTAGACACATTTGTCTAATTTTTACCTTCGATCGTCTTTAAATACCTTGATTTTCTTTAGCACTTGGAGTATTGTTTTGCAAGTTTTCTTGACCTTGCGGCTCAACGCGTGGCGTATGCCGTAATACGTAACGCTGCTCCATTGACAAATTTTCATTTGATGTGGATATGTCCGTTTCTGAACTCGATAGACTATTTGCATTAAATTGCTGTTGTTGTTGTTGTTGCTGTTGTGGTGCTTGCTGTTGTTGCGGCAGTTGGCTCATTTGCTTATGGATGATATTTTTATTCACTGTTTGCATTTGCTGCTGTGATTGTTGCATGTTGTTCATTAACAAATTGTTACCGGGTAGTTGGGCGGCAGATGAAAACGGAGAGAAACGTAGACCAGATGGATTCGAGGACATTCTTTGTTGAGTTTGAGTAAAAGTTTGATACGTCGTTACTATTTAAGGCACCGATAAGACACATTTAAGTTATAATGTTGAATCGAATTGCGTTGTGTTATGTTTCCATCTAAAAAATATAAAACAATTCGTTGAAAAATTTAACTGAATTGAAATGGTTCGTGCAAGGGAAATTTTGGCGGATATTTTACGAAGTCAAATGTTTTTGTTGATCTTCAGAATTTTTTTTTTCTAATTTGTAAGGAAGAAATTCTAGAAATGCACACAGAAAACTGACAAATGATGAATACTAAAAAATAAATATCCTTGAATTACAATCTTTTTACACTCAAAAAGATTAGAGCCTGTCCATTAATGACTAGTACTGATCAGTTCCAAAATGAATCCGCATAAGAATTGATCAGTTTCAAAACTGATTTGGATTAGTAGTTTTGAAACTGATCCGTATCAGTTTTAAAACTGATCATTACTTATTCGTATCAGTTTTAAAACTGATCAGTTCTGATTCATATCAGTTGTCAGACTGATCAGTACTGATCCGGATCAGTTTCAAAACTAATCAGTACTGATACGGATCAGTTTCGAGACTGATAAGTAGTGACTCGGGTCAGTTTTAAAACGGAAAAGTACTGATCTGGGTCAGTTACAATACTGATCTGAGCTATAAACTTATAACTTGTGCCGTAAGCTTGTAATTTGCAACTTATAAATTATAACTCATAGCTCGTAACGTAAACTTATAACTTATAACGTAAACTTGTAACTTTTAACGTAAACATATAACTTATTACTTATAGCTATATGTATATGTTATAAATTTGGCTAAAAGTAGTTTTGACCAAACTGTCTAATGACTAAAAAGTCCTTATAATCATTCTGTGACCGAGTGTGCTGATATACACATACACATATAAACAACGAAATCAGCACGTAAGTTTGTTAAATCTTATTAAGAAGCGTCATAAAGGGATTATGAAACGTACTGAAATGTGGATATGTGGAATATAAAACATTGTTGATTTAAGAAAATGTTTTCTAATCAACGTTTCGAAGTGGGACGCCGTGGCTCAATGGTGACGCACTGGACCTCCACCGAAATGGCCTTGGTTCGATTCCTGAGGCGACACTGAGGAAAACAGTTTTTATCTGAGAAAAGTGTATAACCCAACGTCCCTAACTTCATAAAACATTCATAAATTGATATTTGAAAAATTGCGACTTTCAATTCCAAAATTGGCTCAATCGTATTTTAAATACAAAATTTATATCTTTGCAAAACAGATGTTCGAATAAAAAAAATCACTTCTAGTGCCACCTGTTGATAGATACATGTACCTACATGCAGTTT
>WJQU01002315.1:0-19293 GCA_029228625.1 Pseudolycoriella hygida | reverse complement strand
TATGGCAGTTACTGCATATTTTCGTCTTACATAAGCGACTAAAAAACTAATTCGCTTTAAATATTTAAGTCGCAGTCTTTAAGCCATTGAATGGCGTTACCATTTCATCATCATCATCGTACTTTATAGACCGGTACTACCTTTGGCTGTGAGATCTTTAAGACGCAACCCTAGGACGATAGATGAACCACCCTCCTCCGTGCCCTTCTATCCCCTGCCAAGGAGATGGTTTGCCCGTCCAGTGAAAGTCCACTAACTCCTAAGTCTGACTTGATTGAATCTATAAACCTTCTCGTTGGTCTACCCCTGGGTCCTGTGCATCCAAGATCCTCTTTGGCAGCCTGTTATCGCCCATCCTTTTAACGTGTCCAAACCAGCGCAGACGGCTAACCCTTGCCGCCTCTTCTACTGACGAAACCCCCAGCTTTTCCCTGATGTCGTCGTTCCTAATATGATTCTCCCACTGCTCCCTTCGATTAACCTTTTCTATGCTCCTAAGAATCCTCATGTCAGAAACTTCCAGGTCATGCACTATATATCCGCAGTCTACCCAACTTTCGCTAATATACAGAATCGTTGGTCTAAAGATTGATCCGTGGAAGCCAATTTCGTCTGCTTACTTAATTCCTTCTTGTTGAACACGTAAGCCCTCAACTGACTAGCAACCGCATTACCCATCTTTCTCCTTTCCTCAAATTCCCTAACTAACTTTCCATCTTCTGAAAAAATGGTACCTAAATATGTAAACTCAGAAACCTGTTTCAGCTGCCCCCCATTCAGACTGCAGGTTACCTCCTTCCGAGATTTGCCGACATGCATAACCTTAGTCTTCCCTACACTAATCTTCAACCCGTACTCCCCATATGCGACGTTTAGGCAATCAATCCCACCCTGCAAATCGCTGGCGTTCTCTCCCAACAGGATTAAGTCATCCGCATAGGCCAGGATCTTCATAATTACCTCACCCACCTCAACATTTCGCTGCAAATTGGCTTGCTTGATGACTTTAATCATGTAAATTATGAACAGGAGCGGAGAGAGACAACACACTTGACGAACACATTCTTTAACCTCGAATGACTCGCTAATTTCGCCATCTATCCTGACCACAACCCTGCTCCCTGAGTAAATGCTTTTAATCGCTCCTAGTAAACTCCCATTGACCCCGCTCGAATGCCTTCTCTAAGTCGATGAAGCATAAGTACAAATTCCTATTCTTCTCATAAAGCTTCTCGATTGCCTGCCTCAGACAGAATATCTGATCCTGACATCCCCTTAAAGGTCTAAAGCCACCTTGAACCTCGTCCAGAACCCCTTCAACTATATCCCTCACCCGATCCACAAGAACACTTGCGGCATCATTTATTACTGAATTTAAATCACTCAGGCTGCCCGAGGAATGTCTAAGAGGGCAATCAATCAAGACATGGTTCATAGACTGAATGCTCAGATTATCGCAGTCACAGCTTGGTGTGTCAACAAATTTCCAACGATGCAGTTGTTGTCTACAGCAGCCATGTCCACTACGAAATCGATTCGACATTCTCCATTCACGTCTCCCCAAATCGAATCTGCCAAGTCTTTCGTTCGGGTTCTCTATTAGGGATTTATTAGTGAAATCAATGCTTTTCGTCCAACATCATGTCCAGGGGTCTCTAGCGTCGAAATGTTGCATACGAACAACGGCATCATTTCAAATCGGAGAGCGAGATAATAGTCAATTCAGTGGAGGATTTTCGATTTCCACAGCCATTGGAAGTTTGTAGTTGCGAGGAGCATTGAAATATTTGTTCCACTCATTTCGTGCTGCAGCCTGTCGTCGCATCTACTGCGCCTGTGATTGTTCTCATGGTGATGTTCGGCTGGGTATCCACTTTGTTCACATGGCTGCTTTGGTACCAAACGGGTGTACAGTATTCTGCCACAGAATAGATCAAAGAGAGTACTGTAGTTCTCAAAGTGTCACCATTTGCACCCCAGTCAGTTCCAGGCAATTGTCTTGAGCTTTCCACTTAATCTTGTCAGTGCTGGCTTGAAAGTCAAAGGTCGATCCAATAGAAGTCCAACATATGTTACTGTGCTGTTGAATCGGATTTCCTCACCATCCAGGCAATAGAAATGAAATCCTTAAAATCTGCACGAATCATAAACGCTAGTGCAGAACTGAACGAATTTTTTCGAATTTATTACATTGAGTTTGTTCTGATCAAAAGTCGGTCTATTCCAACTGTCAAAATGACGTTTTAAACGTCAAAACTAAAAATCAAACGAGCAATTGGGGTAAAGGTCCAAAATGTTTGTGTCGTGAAGGTAATTAATTTGGTCAAAAAGAATCTAAGAAGAAAGAAAAATCTATTTATTTATCTGAATGCTTGACATTTAAAACGTCACCATGGCCGGTTGTAATAGACAATTTGTTTACATCACACAATAAACATACAAAGGTTTGTGCAGAGCTTGCAAAGTGACGATCATTCAGCCGGGGAAAAGTCTAGAAGGTTAGCAATATGCGAACCCGAATCCGGGGCATGGGTATACGCATTAACATCCAGAGCAATAGGTACGCTTTTAGACGGATAAGTTTCGGGTTGAGACTCGGGACGGATATTTGTAGACCACACACTTGTGTTTGTGGAACCACCGTGGATAAAAAAGGTCGACAGTGCTGGTCGGTCGTCTAGACACAAGGAGCTGAATCAAATAATATTAAGAGCTCTAGCATCAGCAGACGTACCTGCTAAATTGGAGCCGGTGAGTTTAATTCGCACCGATGGAAAAAAAGGAGATGCGATGAGCTTAATTCCGTGGTCGAAAGGAAAATCTGTCATATGGGACGCTACATGAGCTGACACCTTTGCGCCAAGCATCTTAAGACGCACCTGCAAAGAAGCTGGAAAAGCAGCATTGAACATGGTTAGAGTAAAAGAACATAAATACGCACAATACTCAGCCAAGACTACCACTTTGTTCCATTCGCGGTTGTTGAGACCATGGGCCCCTGGAGCAAACACGCCAAAGATTTCATCAATGAACTAGCTAAACAAATCCGTTGAAGACACATGAACTGAGATCAAAGTCCTTTTTAAACCAGAGAATCAGTATGGCTATACAAAGAGGCAACGCCGCATCAGTCATGGGTACATTCCAAGAGTCAGAGAAAATGGAGGATATTTTTTATTTATAATTTTGTGATTTTGTAGGAATCATTTATGTGTACTAATGCTGAAATAAAATTCGTACTATAATTCACATATCTATTTTTACTGCATTATTTCGTAATTACAATGTAGACCATAAAAATCTACTTATACAAAGGACAAAGTTCTGTGTAATAAGCTGGAACGCAAATTTTCAGCATGGAATTTTTCCCTGTGAAAACATTACTCATCAAGTTCTCAAGACTTCATTCCTCCTTTCGCATATTCACATATTATTAATTGCGCAATATTTTTAATGCTTTCTTCCATCTTTCTCAAAGGTATGTATTAGAAGTTTTAATAAGTACAAACGGACGAAAAGCGTAAACCCTAACTAATATTATAAGAATAGGTTTCACATTCACATGTAGAATCCCGTAAAAAAAAATGTTAAAGTAAAAGGGTCTGAACACTTTTTTGTTATAAGTGACAAATGTGCTGGTATGTTTCATGGAAGGGATGGTATTGTATGAGAAAAGTGTACATATTTTAGAATTGTGATGGGGACCGATTGGTATAAATAGAATGTGTTTTACTAAAATGTTCTTGATTATTACAGAACAACAGACAAGAGAAGTTCTTGCAAAGAACTGTGTGAGTGAGTGTCCTTTTCGGCCTTTAGCCTCGGTATTATGCTGTCGGTCTAATTTATGTTGAATCAATCAAGTGTCGTAGTACTACACTGAACTGAGCTCATAGCCAAAAATAATTGTGTATATAACTGTAATGGTGAGTGTTTCTTATATCTTCTATTCGAAACTTCTCTTATAGATGGATTTCCTTTAATCTTATGTATCGTAAGAATGTACATGTTCTTCTAATCAAGGAATTTTCTAAAAAATTGTTTGAATCACCTATCGTCGCTCTAAGTAGAAATTATCAAATTTTTTTTTGTTAATTACTACATTTAGATAAAATTAACATAAACTTTGAAAAATATCACATTTGTTCACACAGTTCGAATTTCATAACATTTTGCCAACCTTTTCAAAGTTCAACGAAATTCTACTCGAGCATTTTACAAAGTGAAGTTCTTGACTTAAATTCGGTACTAAATTGTGTTAAAATTCATATTATTTCCTTGAATAAGAACTGGAAATCATTTGTTGTCATCGATTTACTGAGGCGGGCTTCAATAATCCAATAACCGCAGTTTATTATTTTGATTTATTCTTCAAACCGCAGCTTAAATAACAAGTATACTGTGCTCAGGTATTCACGGTGTTAAAAACCTCCGCAGAAGAACAAAGTTGATCCAAAGAATAGAGAATGCCAAAGAAAAAATTTTTATCACTTTTGTTGCATTTTGAGTATTCTGGAATTTTGGAATTTCTGGAATTTGAATAATCCTGATTTTGGATGTTCCAGATCTTTATGAATCTGGAAATTGAATAATTCGAATTTTGTCAACCGAATTTATGGCATTTGGATTTTGATAGGTTACCGTTAATTGAAGTTTCTATGTTTTAAGATAATTGTTTCAAAATTTCAGTTAGATATTGACCATGTTAGAGGTAAAAAATTCAAATATTCAGATAAATATGTGCAATTTTGCAGATAAAACCTCTGAAATTGAAAATGCAGATAAATGAATACAGACGAACGTTTATATTTTGTTACACTTTTACCTACTGCCATTGTTTTTTGTATAGAGAAAAGTCAAAGTGTAACAAAATAAAAACGTTTGCGTGTATGAAAACATTGACTTTTACTTGAGTTTCGATTCTCGTGCCGTTCGTATCTTAGTAAGAGTGGAATTGCCGTCCAGGCGTTTCGTATGTCTTACCTGCCCAAAAATTTCATTTATTCAACTAATTTTTTTCAAGTATTCTCTAACTGAGTAGTGCTTTTAGACCCGTACGAAGGTCTATTGAGTTTACCACGACGTTTGTTAGGGCAATTTATTTTGAAAAAATTCAAATATTTTATTTATTTATTTATGTCGGACAACGGCTTTCGCTAACTGGCTATCTCAATATACATTTGCAATAAACACATTTAAAAAATAAAAATAAAAATTTTATCAAAACCGAAGATGGAAAGGGTCGTCGAAGTCGACAGCCACCTTTTGCAATTTGTCCAATTAATTAGAGAGTAGCAGCAAATTAAATCTGAAAACTGAAAAGCCCATCGCGTCATTCCATGAAGCACCAACGTCTCGTGTAGCAATGGTCCACCTGAAACTAAAGGGATTAGCGGAAACTAGTCGCCTTGACTAGCTATTTTTGCACAAGTCGACGTGACTTAGAGTTACATTTGAGAGTCGTAAGACTCAATTGACTAACCACCTATTGATTGGATTGAGAACCAAAGGTTCAGTTTATGAAATTCTGATCTTACCGTTCTGCTCAGATGTAATTTTTAAATTCCTAATAGTCGTCTTGAACGATTTACGTGGTATGTTTTGAAACCACAGTAATGAAAAGCGATTAAATGCCATGCAAATGTTATTGATAGGCTCATAAAAACCATATTTAGTGCTGTGTTTGTCCACTACGAGAAAATTACCTGCACAAGTGAGTCTGGAATTTCGAATGACCTTGCTTTTGATTTTTGGTGCGTCGATGGTTCCATTTTGAAAACTGTAAGAGACAGAAGATCGGTGTCAATGGCAAACTTTTTTGTCTATGGAAGTATAGGTCAAAGGCCTTTTCTAAGTGCTCTAGGTCGTTTCTAGGCCGATATTTGTTGCAAATGAATTGTACAAAGTGTCAAAAATGGCATAGCTAATGAGATTTTTTGCATGTCATATTCGTTATTTGAATGGGGGCCCTTCGTAATTTAATTTAATTTTGCTGAAGATTATTCATCCTCCTAACAATAAACTCTGCCCAACGATCATCGGTATTGCTCATTTGACACTATTCTTCACTGTACCGCACCGATCCTGCAATTTTCTTTGACCTCAAACAATGAATCCTTTTATGTCACCAAATCAGCAAAAATTTTAATTGTTGTGCACCAACTGATCTGCTTATTGTATCCTCTTTTGTAAGTCATGTTCTTCTTCCAAAACTTCTGTAAACTTCGATGATGATTCTTCTTTTGTTCAGAATTTCATGTTTCTTTGTCTTTTCCAATTTTCTGTATAAATCTACTTTTTTGACCAAAAGGTGTTTTGTGTACGACTGTTGACTTGACCTCTGGTCTTGTTGGCTTGACCCTGACACTTTTCGACTTGACCTTTGAAATTTTATCTGGACCTTGAAGCTTCACGGTTGAACAGCGTGAACCCAACTTTTCACTTAAACGCTTAACGCTTTTCGTTTGTACAGCGTAATTCAACAACTTTCACCTGTACAATTTGAATTCATTTGTTCAGCGCTATTTCATCAAATTGGCCTGAGCACTTTACAGATTATTCAGCGTTTATCATCTAATAAACCTAAACACTTTACAATTTACTTTTCGCTTTAGGCCAAATATATTTCTGGAACTCTTTTCAATTTAACTTTTAAATGTTTCTCTGTCTGTCTTACTTTCATTGTTTTACATTCACACTTTTCTTTAAAAAAAATTAGAGTTTCGTTCTTCGCTTTCAAATTTTATACAATTAGTTCACTTCTCAAAACCCTTTAAGGTTCAAAAACGGTTGAGCGGAGAGAAACATTGGTAATTGGAATTAGAAATTTTACTCATTAAAATCGGTTCAGTCGATCCGGAGATTTTTGAAATTTACATTTTTGTATGGAATAAATTTTCCGTAGAACATTTTTAACTTGTTGATTTCGTCAACCTTTTTTATTTTGTTACTTTGTTACTTTCTCACTTTCTCACTTTGTTGGGATCTCGGAAACGGTTCGATTTCTGGGATTTAGTCGCTTCCAGACTCAGTCAGGATGACTCAATAACTCTAAAACTATAAGAGTTAGAAGATTGCTTTAAGACTGCTTGTAGAGAATTCAATTTTAGCGAACACGTGTCTCAGGGTTTTGGGGAAATAAGACTCAATTCTTACAATATGGCCACTTCTAGATTCGGGAGGGATGACCTATAACTCTAGACCTATGAGACCTAGAAAGTTAATTCCAAAGGCGAAGTTGTAGAAAATGAAATTTTAGCAAACATATGTCTCAGGGTTTTGGGAATAATGACCTTATACCTGGGATATGGCCACTTCTGGAATTGGGAGGGTTTCTATAGCACTGGTCCACTTCCATCAGTGAGGTCATCCAATAGAGCGTCCTGGGTTTATGGGATTCATGTGGATTTCTCTAGCGCTTGTCAACTTCTATTAGGTTTTTTTCTGGATATGAGTGAGGTATTCACATTGACCAACATTTTGAGGGATTTTTGGCGAGAGATAAACTTACAAAAGTATCGACACCCGCAAAAAAACTCTTACAGAGGACGTGTGACGCAAGTCTTCATGTCTGTATACAAAAGTTCTGAAATCAGAAAGAGTCACGCATTATGCTTTTACCGCAAAAATATAAGCTTCCGGTTACAAAAGTTCTGAAATCAGAGGAGGTTGACGTATTCAGCTTCAATACGCAAAAAAAATAAAGCAAAATTGTGCTTCAACACTACATTAGCCAGCTCGGGCTCTAGCTGTTCCTTTACGATCTTATAATCTCAATCGAGCTCCCTTTTTGCTCCCACGAACGTCAAGGCGTTATGTGAATACATATGTGAAGGCAACCCTCTACGGCAGCGAAATCTAGTGAACGCTGATAGAAACTCTTCGGATGTTAGGCTCGCTACTAGCTCTAGGTGTATGACGTTTGTGCAACGTACAGCAGAGCTACGTATCCCTTCGTTACCTGCTACTCCCTGGCTTTTTAATTGTTAACACCTCCATAGGCCCAGCATAATCAACACCCGTGTGCGTGCATACGAAAACAGAGATTGCATGGGTTTTCCAGAAGTAAACACCCTTCTGAATTAATTAATTATGTTTCTTTAGGCAGCCGAAAAAGACATTCAATGACATAAATATGTGCCTAACAAATACCCAATTATTTTCCAGATAAACTTCATTGGACCCACTCAGAAAATGTTACATAATAGCGAAATATCGTCCCCACAACACTCTGTGTCTAAGTTGGGTACCTCTATAAAACACACCACTTAACAAAACATGAAGGATGGTGAATGGTCGTCACTTTTAGGTCTGGATGGATATAGCAACGACATAAACATTACTCAGGTACCACTAGCAAGTATCTCAATAACGTTTCTAAGACGCCTCAATGCAACTTTATCTACAAGATTTGCAATCAAGATATCAAAACATAAACAGGAAAATGCGAGTTCCTAGGATTATCATATCTATATCCATAATGTAACTTGAAAAAAAAAATTGACAAATGACCAAAAGACCAAACATAATATTATTTTTCCAAATTTCTTTTTTTTTTTTTAATAAAATGAAAATTTCATTGATTTTCGCAAGTTTCATGAAAAAAATTCAACGATATAGACCCTTGCTGGGGCCCTATTTTTAATACGTGCGAAATAAATATCAAGTATTGAAAATAGTGCCCCAGCAGAAGACAACAGAATATTATAGTAGTACATTATCTAAATTATGGAATTTAAGTGAACGAATGTATTAAAAATTTCTGCATTTCTATTCAACTTTTGTTATAAGAAGTTAATTTATTACGCGAGAAGTTGATTTCGAATTTCAAAATGCAAATGAACAAAAGACAATAAGCAAGCAAATCTCTTGTTGGAGCTCACGTTAATCTTACCGAATATAAAATTCTATTTAAAAATCTTGTATCATTGAACGGAATTCATTTTTCGAAACGAACTTTCACACAAAAATGTTGTAAGCATATTGTTGTAAGCGCCATCGAAGTGACACCCCTGTTGAATATTATGTAAACACAAGCCAAAAGCTTAAAATATTATTTTGTTATATGAGTTGTAATGCAGCACATGACATGTTTATTTATTATGGATCAAATAGCAATTGTCATACATTGTCTTACCGAACCATTGGTAAACCATCAGTGAATTTTACAATCAAATTGTATATGCTGGATGCTGGTATTGTCGCTATTACTTGTAAAGAGTAAATCATGCGCACCACTTGTTCATTGTATACATATCGCTTGTTCATTATAAAGCGGATGTGTAGTGTACAACACCTTTATTATGCCATTGTACATTGTAGGGACAAGTATCACTTGTTCATAACCTACATGTTACTTTATCTGTCATAGGACAAATACGAAGTACATTATACATGCTGTGTGTACATTATGCATTACAGATGAAATACTTCAGAGACGTAAAAAAATCGTAAAAATGTTCAGAATACGCAAAAAATCCTTTAAATTCCTTGAGCACGATAAATGACACTTCAGGAACGAAAATAGTAAGCAAAAAAACTAAACTAAAATATTGACGTTTCGGTTCTCCATCTGGTGAGGAAATGTGTCGTTTTTGGTCCGATTGAAGATAAAATGTATTACGGCGTATGAAATTGAAGACTTTATTTTTCAGTTTTATCAAGCAAAAAAAAAGGCTACTCACAATGGCGCAGCCAGTAAAAAACGATCTTTTCAACAACAAATTACAATAAATAAAATTGAAGACTTACTTTCATTGAATTGATTACAATATTATTGTGAGTCGAACGCTCATTTATAACAGGTTTCTTCACTCTTTTTTTTTAATATTTCGGGCGATTTTATCAGAAATAGATCAAAATTTGGCGTTAATTTAGAAATGTGGCATAGATTCGTCGCTTTTATAGCAGACATGTTACTATCCATTCTATATTTTAAGAATCCACGACAAAAAGTTTGGCTGATTGGGACGTTTACGCCTCTTCAGTGCATCTTTGTAGCAAGGCCATGTGCAAATCAGCGTGGCCACATATTGAGTGAGTAATCATCTCAAATATGCGGCCTTCTCGTTTGTTCTATTATTCAAAGAGAAACTCATCAAAGAAAATAATTTACACAATACGGAAAATAGAAATTCATCTTTTAAAATCCAATATCTGAGGTCAGTGAAAAACATGGAAAGTTTCAGTTAGAAAGATTTTATTAAGCAACATTTAATGGTTTCTACTTTGTTAATTTCGACGACATCAAGAAGACTGATTGAATAATTTATTTGTAAAAATTAATTTGTTTTAAAATTATTGTAATAAATTTGTATTATGGATCCTATAGTAAGAGTAACGTATGAAAATAACGTACGTACCGATTAAACTACCCGCAACTGTCTTATTCACTCCATAAAAGTAAATCAGATTTGCTTCTGATTGATTGTGTTTTGTCCTATTTTCACTCATTTTCTCTTATGAAGACATTGCGATAGTTGGGCGATTGTGAACATGTAGTTTTACTTTAATAAAAACTTAAAGAAAATTTGCAAACGTTCTGCTAAGAGAAAAGTCTAAAATGCTTGTGTCTCTGGGGCTTTGTTTCATGTAGCACGATTAAAGCATTTTTGTTGATTATGTGTTTGAAGCCAACAGACTCAATTGTTTAAAACTGTAGCGATCTTGTTAATCAGGAGTTTCAGAACGGGACGGTGAGCTATCGGGTCTACTCACTTAATGAAAGGTGTTCCTCAGGGAGAGATTCTCGGACCACTATTGTTTTCCTAGTTCATGAATGATGTGCCGTAGTGCTTGGAGTATATGATGTACCACATCTTTGCGGACGATGTACAAGTCTTTCGATTATTCGGTCTTTGCGATACGATCCAAAACTTGCAAGCAATTCGGATCTAAAATCTATTAATAGGTAAATAGGATTCAGTTCAATTCCACCAATTAGTGCTAACAAACTAAATTCATAACTACCTGTAGCTTTACAGCACTATTATCCCATGCACAAATTGGGTAAGGAACTTAGGAATAATTTAGAAGGAAAAGTTAGAATAGAAGGATCTGATAGGAGTCGTCTGTGATAAGATTTACAAGAGTCTACGGAGGGCGTGGCCTAATTTTAGGAATACTCCTGGATGGATGAAATTCCAATGAAATGTAACGAAAAGATTCTCCCATAACCAAGAAATATTTATTTATTTGGAATTTGTCACATTTTGTACGATGAAAATGAACTTTCAAAACTTTGGACTGTCTTCATTCACGAATTTTTATGTGTAACTTTATGGTTTGTGAAATGTTGAATTTGTAGGTCGACAAAATTCAATTTCAAAAATTATTACCAATTCATCCATGTGGATAAAAAATTCATCAGCTTACTTACTTCTTCAATCGGCCATAAGACTGTTTATTATGTTACCTTATTTACGTTTATTTTGTTTCTTTTCTTTTTGTAATTGTTGTTTGAAAGTAGACATTGTTGAAGATTGGGAAGTGACTCATGATTTTAGTTGTGTTTGATTTTGTTAAGTTTTTTTTTTATCAAACCATGGCTTTTATTGCAGGGTTTATTTTTGTTTTTTGTTTCGTTAGTTGATTTCTTTCTTATTTCTTTACTCGTTATTTATTAAAAGTGTTCTTGTTTTTTCAGTTTTTAGTCCACAAAACTTTGGATTATTCTATCAACATTTCTTACACCAAACTTTTCGGTTCCTCTGATTTACTCAGTAGTAAAAAGGATTTCATTTCAATAGACTGTCTTTCCAATGTGTGCATTTGATCCAAAGTTTTGTAGACAACCTTGGTAAAGTTAAGATTTTAGTTTTTTGTTTTGTCTGAAATACATTGCTCATTTTATTCAACATCCCCATCGAATGATAGATGTTATATAAATCGATCAAAGTATTTTCTTATCTGTTTTTTCATTCATAGGAACGGAAGTTTAAAAATCGACACATTTTCAGTTTCGTTTGCGAATTTTTACACGTAAAAATTACAAACTGTATTTAGCAAGAGACCCGTACGCATCAGAATAGATATTGAAAAACCCCTCGGAAGCTTTCCAGACCCCATCGAAACATCCAAAATTAAAAAAAAAATTTCAATAAGAAAATTTCGAAAAAATATTTTCAAAAAAAAATTATTTAAAAAAAAATTTTCGAAAAAAAAATTAAAAAAAAAAAAATTTTACAAAAAAAAAATTTCAAAAAATTCAAAAAAAAAATGTAAAAAAAAATCGAAAAATATTATTAAAACAAAATGCAAAAAAGAATTTGGGTCAAAAAATTTTTTTTCAGAAAAATTTTCAATCAAAAAATTGTCGAACAAAACATTTTAATTAAAAACAAAATAAAAAAAAATTCTAAAAAATCCAAAAAAAAAATTTTTGGCGAAAGTTCCATGGGCAAAAGTGGACTTTTCAATTTTCTCTAAAAGGTATCACCAACGTATAACACAACTTTTTGTGCTGGGCAGATTTTAGGACCCACCTAGGGCGGGGCGCTAAGGAGAGACATCGGAGACGTATTTTCATTGGCAAAAAGATCTCCTTCAATTTTCTCTATAACATAGAAAAAAAATTTTAGGATCGACCTAGGACCCTAAGTAGAAGCATCGGACCAATACTTTTATGGGCAAAAATATTCCACTCAATTTGCTCTAGAATATAGTGGAAAAAAACTTTTTTGCGCTAGGATCGACCTTAGATTCAACTTTTGGCCTCACCTAACGACAGGCCTGACCCCAAATTTTTTTCTGGAATACTGTCAGGCCCTTGATTACCTCCAAAATAGATAAAGATTAGAGATTAAAAATTAGAATTGCATAGTCCGGGTTCAACTGCCTGAGTGTTTTACAGGGTGACTGCCAACTATTGCACTGCACTCGGGACGACATGCTTTTTCGTTTGCCAGTGCGTGTGGCAACCCCTAAACGAGCATCGAACCGATTCGAAATCCAACTCTATCGGTATGGTATCTTGACTGTTTGCGTGAAATATGTTGAAAACAATCTTACACAGAATTTGTCCTCGCCGGCATTGAATTCACATATTCTTGCTAGTATAGAAAGCTAGTGCGTTACCACTGAGCTAACACGTAACTCTCTAAAAAATTATCTCAGAAAGTGTGTCGGTTTTCAAACTTCCGTCCCTGTTATTTAGAATTGATTTAAATTCTTTAGTGGCTTGTTTAATGCAAAAAAAATGTTATACGACATGACATACGAAGATAAATTCTTTTTGTATTTTTATAATCGAAATCCAAACACAACGTACAAGTATAGGATAAAAAAGTATCGAATTTTTTGTATGAAAGCTTCGAACTTTCATTGCTTAGAGCATCTATATCGGTTGCTCTATGCTTCGTAAATATAACAAAAATGTGCTCCAAATAATTTGTATGTATGAGAGGGGATCTAAACGTAATAAAAAAATGTCAAAAATACAATTTGTACTTTTTGGAGGAAAAAGGGGAAGTAATCCACACTTCCTAACGAATTTCTTTTGTTTTCTTTTGTGGCAGTTATTTTTGAAGCATAGAGCAACCGATAAAGATGGTCTCATCATACTATCTCCAATGTGTAAACATGCTTAGAGATTGGAGTTTTTTTTTTTTTTTAAAAACGACCAATAAAAGATTCACATTGCAGAACAATATTTTTGCCAGAATTACATTCTGGATCAATGAAAAATACAAAAATAAAATCAATGTTGTTAAGTTGAAATTATGAAATTTGTTTCAATGGTTAGTCCGCATAGTAGTTAAGTTTCATGAAAAAAGTTGACGTTAAATTTTTGGTTTCCGTTGGTTCATTGTTTTCTTATTGTTAGTATGATTTTAATTTACTTTGTTAATCCTTGTTCAAGTTTTTATTCTTCTTTTTTGGTTTTTTCTAATCGAATTTCTTGTGGTTTCCTTTTTGTTATAGAATTTGTTTTTTTGAGTTAGTTAGTTAAGGTATAGTTGTATTGGGCTCGATACGAATTAAATCGTAAAGTATTGTTTGAATGCTCCACTTGATAAAATTATTTATTTTTGTTAAGTTGGGCTTTCATATAAACCTAGTGCGATTTTGCATCGCGTCAAATACAACTCTTTTTAGTGTGTGCGTTTTTCTTAAAGATTTTAGCTGTTTGATGTTCTTTTAATTTATAATGATTCTCGAAGCTTTTTTATGTCGTTACGACGATGAATATGTATTGAAACCATTAAGCGGTGCTTGCAATTACATCCAAATAGCTCACTACTTATTCGAATATTCTTACGCCAGACAATAAGATAAATCTCGAGATAAATGTTGCGTCATGTCACTAGAGTGAAAAACCTTTTTCTGTATACGTGAGAGTGTATTGGTTGTGATGGAAAATATTTTCCCATCACTTGGGATAAAAAGTTGCTTTCCGCGGTATGTGCACCAACTCTCTACTACAGAAAAATATCTTTCAAAATACCACATACACACTCGATGTGTACTTTTTGCTTGGGCTTCGCCCGCGCGTGTGTGCAAATCTCGTGTGTATTGGGGTATGTTGAAATATACTATTTTTCATAACTCAGTCTGTATGAAACAGTGCGAGAAAGGATTTTCATAAAACTTCGTTACAAGAAACATCGTGTGTTGTACGATAGTATTTTATCGTACTCGATGTCTGTCGACATAGTCTTCGCCGGATCGACATCTAACATCTCTTGCGGTATCGAAAATTACTATTTTGTTTCGTAAAAGAGAAAACGAAAGAATCTCTTGGTTTTCACTCGAAAAAAATAGGGTGCATGAACCAGTTATCGGCCATGTAGTTGTCTTCGGCCAGCACCAGTAATAGGCCACATTTCAATGCGAAATGTGGTCCGTCGATAGTCACGTTATTTTTTTAACTAATCAAAATTCTTAATGGAGCGCTAAACTGAGTACTTTTTTGAGCGGACTTACATCTAGGCATTCATTTTGTTATGTCGCACTTTCACACTTTTTCGCTGTTGAATTTGAGAGCGAATTGGGCAATGTATTAAACAAATAACTGAGTAAACATTTGGTACCATACATCCAAAGAAGTTTAATTTTGCAGGCGTACAACGTTTTTCTTATTTCTGTTTATTTATCTAATTTCGTGATACCATGGAGAGAAGTAAGAGAAACGAAGAAAACGTTTCTACGACCGCAAAGATAAATTTCTTTGGCTGTATACAGAAAAGTCATTCTTATTGTGTTGCATTCCTTCTTGTGATTACACTGATTACACTGGAGAATATTCTACCACACCATAAACAGAGGATAAAAGAAACAAAAAGATTTAACACTTTCGAAAATCAAAAGAGAGCAGCTCCAAAACTCCAAGTTAATTCGACTGAAAAAGTTTTTGTTGATTATTTCGTAAGTATTTTGTTTGTCCGTTTGATTTTATTTAGTTTTTGGTTAAGTTAATTTTTAGAATTGAGTTTGTTGGAATCAAAAGTCCGTCCATTCCAACTGTCAAAATGACGTTTTAAACGTCAAAGTTTCAAAGCAAAGGATCAGCTGCCGTGTTAAGCATAAATGCGATATCGCACGATCGGGGAGCTTTCAATATGTATGCACAAACAAAAGAAGCTCGCAAAGCTCAGGTTTGCGATACGGCATTTACGCTTAACACGGCTGAGCTAGGGTAAGATCCAAAATATTTGCGTCGTTAATGTTAATATATTTGTTCAAAAAAGAATCTAAGTCAAAAGAAAAATTATTCTTCACTTATGAACATATTTGAAGTTAAAATGTCATTTTGACAGCTGGAATAGTCCGACTTGCGATCCAAAAATTCATTGGACTTGTTGTTCCATCAAAAAAAAACCCACTTCTAACGTCAATTCAAAATTAAAAGTACACCTAGAATAGAAATAGAAGTAGTTGCACCATTGTGCAAAATCCTGAGAAAATATCGAAACCATTCTCAAAGTTTTTTTTTTTATTTTTTCTTTGTTGATTGTTACGTCGATGGAGATGCTCTCTTAAATATTTAAATTCGACAAGCAAATTGCCCGTTGTATTTCTTCTTTTTTAGTCTTTAGATTTCACTGCTTTGTATAAACAACGGAGACGGGGTTCCTGTTCAAAAGATTTTCAAGCTTTCAAGTATTCAAAACGAATTATTGTAAAAAAAATCTAATATAAAAACATGTAACAAAATTATTCATATCGAAAATATATATCTATTGCATATAGAAAAATAAACTTGTTTCATTGAAAATTTTCTTCATCATCAATTCGTATTTCAACAGCAGAGTTTTCTGCATTATTCATAAAATATTTGTAAATTTAAACAAAAAACCATACCCTAAGAAGTTGTCTGAGGTAGAAGGTAAGTATTGATTTGTTTGATGTTGGATTAGCAGCTACAGGATTGGACTTCATTATTAGGGTTGTCGAAAGTACGGGGAAAATAAAGTGTCTCAGGTTTTTCAAAGCATCGTCAGATTTTTTTCTGGTCTTCAGGACCTCTCAAATAGAAAAAGAATCAAGAAAAGTCTGATAGAATTTATACGAAAAAACAGCTAGAGCACTAGTCTAGGACACTCTAGCTGTCCAAAGGCCCAAATTCAAAAAAAATTTCTTCCATAAATTCTTAAGCTATAATAGACTAGTTGGCTTTAAAACAAAATTGTATGACTCGGAAGAGATTTAAAAACCCTACTAAACTTACGCGGCCCTAGCTCGACAGCTCTTGGCCCAAAAATACCCAGATTCAAACCCATAAAAGATTTTCCGATTACCAATCAGGGCAATTTTATTTTGAAAATCGGTTAAGTTTTACTCGAATTCGCAGATTCGCGTGTTTTGTCCTCTTCTTACTCTCTTTCTCTTATGAAGTTAGTGTGATAAAGATGCAATTATTCGCTGCGATTTTCTGGCAATATAATAGTAGCTTTATTTAGAGTAAACGCAATAGACTACTTTTTGAAGCACTTCGTTCTTCATACTGGTCCAAAAATGTATTCGGAAGTTTCTCTATTAGAAATTGAATTAGAATTTCGTACAGTCCGGCAACGGACATACATTTAAATGAGCATTTTATGAAACCTGCCACGCGTTGCAATTCGTTACCGCGAGATGATACTCGAAACACTTGAAGCGATTTAGTGCTAGTACCCAAAGCACTGAGCCGATTTCCACAAAAACGATTTCACAGTTTTGTGAGATCAAATGCTTTAATTTGATATGACACCAAAATGAACAATTACTTGCTGTGATTTGCGAAAACATTCCACCGACTTTCTGAAATTCACGTTTTTGTACACTTCTTCGACCTAGAGCCGTGCGCCGGCGTTTCGTCGGCTGGGTCTTCAAGACAGTCTCTAGTCTTAGGACTACATCCTACACTTGTCCAATGATCAGCAAAAATGTAGAGGAGATTATTTGAGTTGCGCCGATTTAAAATCGAACATTCGGCCGCATTCGGCTGACAAACGATTTTAAGTCGGCGCAACTCAAATAATTTGTTCCAGTGACATTTACGAGAAAAATTGTCTTTGAGAGCCGATTAGGTACAACTCTCCTCTACATTTTTGCTGAACATTTGACAAGTCTGGGATGTAGTCCCAAGGCTAGCGACTGTCTTGAAGAAAAAGCCGATGAAACGCCGGCGCACGGCTATACTTCGACCATCATAAGAAAAAAAAAACTTAGAGAAAATCAGTGAAGATTTTCAATGACATTCTCCGAAAAAAGTCAAATTAGCGACAAAATTAAACAAAAGATTCTTGACGATTAAGTGAACGAAGGCGCTTCAAGACAGTCTATCCGCTGATCAATAGGAAATCTTAGCTGAGTCCCAGAAACATGATTTCGATTTTCAAAACCGTATTCAGTACTTTTGCATGCGGCACCTCTGTATGGGGGGATGTTGTAAACAGTCATATAAAAATTTCAACGAAGAGGCTCGTGTAGCTTATATCAAAGATACGAGTCAAGAAATTTATTACCGATTGTTGCTTCTCCGCTAACCCCCTCATCTCTAGTCAGCCTAACTACAAAAAAAATGGTTCTTCCCTTTCTTTTCCTTTCTCTTTCCTTTTTCTTCCCTATTCCTTCCTACATTATTCTATTTACATTAGCTATAGTTTAGTATAAGTTTTATCAGAATTTATCAGTAAAGGTTTTTATCACGTACACACGTTCTTTTCCATTGACTTCAACCTCGTCTCGTCGAAAAAAAAATGATAAAATAACTAAATAGCACACTAACATATTTTAAATTGATAAGCCGCTTTTAGGCTAAGCCTTTATTGATGTAAATAATGTTATTAGAGAGTTTGGGCACTTATAGCCAAATTTATAACATATACATACAGTTATTTGTTTTGTGTTATATGTTTACGTTAAAAGTTAACATTATAAATTTATAGCCTAGATCAGTATTGCAACTGATCCAGACCAGTGTTGAATAGTTCCAAAACTGATCCACATCAGAACTAATCAGTTTCAAAATTGATTTGGATTAGTGATTTTGAAACTGATAATTACTGATCCGGATCAGTTTAAAACTGATCATTACTTATTCGAATCAGTTTCAAAACTGATCAGTACCGATCCACAACCGATCCATATTAGTTTTCAAACTGATGAGAAACGATCCATATCAGTTTTCAAACTGATCAGTACTAATACGGATCAGTTTTAAAATTAATTAGTAATCAAAAAGATCAGTTTTTAAATTGATCAGTATTGATCCGGATAAGTTTCGAAAGTGACCAGTACTTATCCGGATCAGTTTTAAAACTGATCAGTACTGATCCGGATCAGTTTTAAAACAGATCAGTAATGAACTGGATCAGTTTTAAAACTGATTAGTACTGATCTGGGTCAGTTACAATACTGATCTGGGTTATGAACTTATAACTTGCACCGTAAACTTGTAACTTGTACCTTATAAATAATAGAGAGGTTGGGCAAACTCACTTATAGCAAAACTTATAACTTATACTTATAACTATAAGTTTTAAGTCATAAGTTATAAGTTTAAATTTATAAGTAAACTATAAGTTATAAGTTATAAGCTATTAGTAAACTATAAGTTATAAGTACATAAATTAAAACATAAGCTAAAGCTGCGACGCTACGTGCCTTTGTCTTTTTTTCTAAGGCTTGATCATTTTTTTAATGTAATTATGTATGCACCAATTTATAAATGAATGGAAAAATGCACAAAGGCGACATGTGCATTAGCGATAGAGAATTGTGAGTATAATTTTTAGGTATCTTAAAAAAATGTAGGCGAGCTGTCAAAGTAGAGCCATCTTGGATTTTTATGTTATCTTCGGCGAAGTTACT
>WJQU01002308.1:0-11855 GCA_029228625.1 Pseudolycoriella hygida | reverse complement strand
GCTTCTGGATATATATTTCCAGGTAGGGGGGGGGGTCGAAAATGTGACGTCATATTTAAGGGTGTGTAAGTCAAACGTGATGCAACGTGACATGGGGGAGGGGGGGGAGTAAAAAAATCGAGAAAAAAGTATGACGTAATATGTGTACGACCCCTTAACTTTCACCGAGCACCACTCGTAGCATTTCGTTTTTTGAAGAAACTTACTGGTTGGTACAACGTTTATGTAAGGTTGTAGAAATGGCGGTTGTACATTGGAGTTACGTGGAAATCGCAATTAGTAGGATACAGAGACAAACGAAGTGACAACTTAAGTTGATAAATCGTCGTTCAACTGTCACAAAACGAAAAAGTTACCGATGAAAACCTTTTTTGTTGAATAACAGTGGCACATGGTTCTTCAACCTAGGTTGTCGTTGCAATTGGCGCACCCGGTAGCACAACCGTTTCCACAACGTTGCAGCAACTAATAAGTTTCATCTAGGAATTGCAAACCGGATCCAAAATCGGTTTTTTCGCGCCAAATAACCGCAGTTTACCGGTTTAACATGACTTTTTCTACTTCCTATTTTGCATTAAAAAAAAGTTAGATGGTACAATTAGATGGAAAATTGACCGGTTAGTCGAAAAACCGGTTCGGTTAAAACCGGGTTGCAATCCCTAGTCTCATCATATTAAAATGTTACTCGAGTTGTGAATTCAGCTAAACTCATATAGGTAGTTGGCGGTAAAAGATGGGTTCTAGTGACTGATATAAAACGTACGGCAAATACACCAAAGCAAATCTTTGAATGAGTGGTAAGATGCTTAGCCTGTTCATGTTCAATCTTTTCTATTTCGATACTATTTCTGTGTTGTTCACCTTAAAAATATATTCATGAATTTAGATTAAAGAGCCGAATGAGTATTATATAGAATGTTGATCATAAATATGAAAGTGACACTTTTTTGACCATTTTACCCCACAAAAAAAAAAACTGTAACCACGATACACATTTTGTCATTCATTTTATTATTACGACTCTTTTATGCTACTCAAGGAACATGATATTTCCCAAGGAAACATACTTCAACGTAAGATGTCGAATATTTTCCTCCTAAATAGATTATTTTAATGCTGATTTAAAATTCAAAATTTAGAGCGCCAAATATTTTTTTACCTATGCTGTTTTGAAATCATTTTCTTTTGTTTGGATTAAAAAAGACAAGTTCAATTCGTACGTGTACTTTTGTGTTGATGACGAAGTTAAAATCTGCTTTGCTAAATTGACCGAAACGACAAATCTGAATCTTAACAAGATTACTAAAATGTTCTAAGATGAAAATGAATCATGCGCGAGCTTAAAAACAATCAATATTTTTTTTATATATACATAAATGTACACATATGCCATATTTATGTTGTTCACTCATGGTTTTTATATGTTTGTGCAAACGTAATGATGAAAATTGCCAATTCTTTATATCCAATAACGAAATAAAAATCAATGGCCCATTTTGAAAAGAATTTTTTTTCAGTAATTTAGTTATATGTTTTGTTTTGTGATTTTCCTCGTCTTTTTTTTTATTTATTTTGATTAGAAACAAGTTTTTATTTCTGCCGGCATTTAAGGCAATTTTTTTTGAATATCAACCCAAGTGAAAGTAATATTTTCGGGAATTTAAAAATATAAAATCGTATAACAACTCCCTAGTTTATGTTTCAAGAGCGAAAAAAAAAACGAACAATTTGTATTCCTAAGGAAACTTTCGTTTCTTTTTATTTCGTTTTATTTTTTCGGATCTTGATAAGAATATAAAACTTAAAAAAAAGTTCAAAAACAAGAATAAAGTTGCGTTCGATATGTTGATGGACTTTTTTATTTACAAGCTTTTGCTCTATATTGAATAAAATATGTGAATTTTTATGCAAATTTATGTTATCTGCAGAACTAAATATTTCAAATTTTGTTTTTCCTTGCTGGCTCAATCCAACGCAATATTTTTCAAACACTTATTTATTGACGTATATATCACTCAGGTTTTATTTTTAAACAACAAAGAAAAACTTCTAGTGTCTTATCTGAGTCTGGAATCACTGCTATGCTAAGCATCGGGCTTTTTCGCTGTGACTAGGAGACATTAAAAATTCACGTAGTACGACTAGTAGAATGTAGCCGTCTTCTAATCCACTACTAAGGGGTCGTGCACATATGACGTCACACTTGCTATAAAAAATTAGTATCCATAAAAGGTGCATAGCTCAGTCAGAACAGCAAATTTTGTTTATAGAACTCTGGCTACCCACCCAAAAAAGGGCTGTGTTTGGGGGGGGGGGGGGTAGCCAGAGTACTATAAGCAAAATCTCTGACCACTTTGCAGTTTTGGACTTTTTGGATTTTATAGCAAGTGTGACGTCATATATGTGCACGACTCCTAACTAGTGGGGAGTCATGTAGCCTCCAGTCCGGTGTTGTTTTTAACGTATATTTTAGATCAGCGAATGTTTTTGGTTTCATAGACAAAACAATAGCAAGTTTACCAGTGGCGGGTAACTTTGTCTCCATACAATACGTTTTACTCTAAGTCGGAGTTTTTCGTGTTGAAACTGCAGTCAGTAATTCAGATTAACCCTAAGAAAAGCTACCTACCACAGGTACAACTTTAATTACTCAGTATTTTCACTTCAGTTTTCAAAGCGACTTATAAAATCTAGGAAAAATGTTGTAAAACATTATAAAAGAATATAATGCAGAGAACTTTCGTAACTGCGGTGTCGACTTTTCAATTCCTTCTTAGCTTGGTTCCTAAAACATAAATTTTTGTTTGTAGAATGATTTGACGGATATTTAGTATTAGAGGCCGTTCATAAATTACGTAACGCAAAAATTAAAATTTGATGACTCCTCCCAACGAAAAAGGATAGATTTTGACCCAATTTTGTTAGAGCTGTCACGCTTATCTAATTATCTCCCATCCCCACCTCTCTTTCGTTTTATGAATCAACCCTTAGAAGTAGCATAAATTACGTCACGCTTGCTATAAAAAATGAGTATCCATAAAAATGTCACGAAATCCGACCGGAGTACTATAAACAAAATCTTTGATCTATTGACTTTGTGGATTTTATAGCAAGCGTGATGTAATTTATGTGTGACGGTCATGGGTTGATATAGATTGCGCCTTCTGTTTGTCTTTGTGAGTGTTAAGCGCCATTTAATGGGTCTAATGGCGGAGCGTTTTGCAAATTGCCTCGAATCCCGTAAGGGGACATTCATAAATGACGTCCGGCCCTTAGGGGGGGAGAGTATATAAGAAGACCGGACAAATTCGGAGGGGAGGAGGCGGGTGAATAAGAAGCGTGACGTCTCACAAAAATCACTGCTCGACAAGTTAATGTCACGATGGTTATAATTTCTACCTCCTATAGTTCTAAAAATATGGATCATCACTCCCAATTCTAGAAGTGGTCACATTCCAGGATTGGGGCATTTTCACCCAAAACCCTGAGTCACGTGTTCTCTAAAATTTTATTTTCTACAACTTTGCCTTTGGAGGCAACTTGCTACCACTTATAGTTCCAGAGATATGGGCCATCCCTCCCAATTCTAGAAGTGGTCATATTCCAGGATTGAGGCATTTTTACCCAAAACCCTATAACACATGTACCCTAGAATTTCATTTTCTACAACTTCGCCTTTGGAAGCAACTTTCTACGTTTTATAGTTATAGAGATATGGATCATCCCTCCCAATTCAAGAAATGGTCATATTCCAGGATTGAGGCATTTTTAGCCAAAACCCTGAAACACATGTACCCTAGAATTTCATTTTCTACAACTTCGCCTTTGGAAGCAACTTTCTACGTTTTATAGTTCTAGAGATATGGACCATCCCTCCCAATTCTAGAAGTGGTTATATCCCAGGATTGTGGCGTTTTTACACAAAATACTGAAACACGTGTACCCTAAAATTTCATTCTCTACAACTTTGCCTTTGACAGTAAATCTCCATATTGCATAGTTAAGGAAATAAACACGAAAAACGGTTTTCGTATATGGCTAAGAAACTCAATTTCGTCGATTCAATTGGTCTCGGTGCGCCGATTCCCACAAAGATTTCTTCCCAATTTTCTGACATCAAATCCTTTCATTTGGCACCATCATGAGCAATTTCCGTGCTATACTTGCTGCGATATTTGCGAAAAAGCTTCACCGACCCTCGAAAAACCATGTTTTTGGTCACTTCCTCGACCATATATCCGGAACCACTTCATCGATTTTGCTCATCTTCGAACTGGAATCATGGGAGGCATGTATCTTTCAGGGGAAAAAAGGTTTAGGGTGATCGGTTGAGCCGTTTGGAAAAAAAAGTGGAGACGGATGGACGGACATTTTTTTCTTGTTGATTCGTCATATTTAGACGACAATAGATGCATCTCCCCCCCCCCCCTACCATCTCGATCTACCCCATGTTACATTAAACTTTTTTGTAGTAAACGTATAGGACCTTCGTACTTCGTACGGGTCCAAAAACTAAGCAGGTCTCTTTAGTTTATCATCATCCCTGATGAAGCTAGCAGTTTGCGAACGAGAGCTCAGAAATAAATAAAACTTATAACATAAACCACGTATCTCAACTATTTAACAAAATGAAGTTCTCTAATAGATTATTTATTTTGTTCATTTACAGCTCGTGATGGCAGCATCGGTATACGCTACGCCTCCGCCAGATTTCAGTGGAGAAGATACAGCACTAAGCGATGTTTCCAATTCGTCGCAACAAAGCAGTTCGAATTCGATACACTCAAAAACAGCAACAAAACGAAGCTTACCGCAACCAAATACACAACTAACCACATCGATAAATACAACAATATGTGTATCGAATGGAAACAGTAGCAGCTGTGGACTAGCGTCACCACTCGACGCATTACCAGACAATTCGAAAAAGCGCCGAAAGCAACAAACACCAATACGAATATCGGCTTTAAACTTTGGTACAGCTGGCACAGAAAACCCGGCAACAGACGATGATCAACAACGACTGCCACTTAGTGGCAGCGATGACCAAAATTTACCAAAAATTTTTCTCTCAAATTTAAGTCAACTACAAGCTAAATTAAGTGAAATTCCCGACCGAGACAACAATTGTTCACCAGCAAGTGAACAGGATCATGACAAAAGTTCAGAAAATGATGAACGAGATGAACGCGATGAAGTGGAAAACGGAGAGATCACCTCCAGAGTGTACCGTAACAATAATTTGAATTGTGATCAGTGTAACATGAAATTCGATTCGGAAGTAAAATTGGGATTGCATATTTTACAAGAACATGGACCGAAAAGTCATCAAAGCAAAGATTCGGAAGGTGTCAACGAAAGGTTTAAAGTGAATATAAAAAAGGAACCGATGAACGTTGAACCAGAATGGAATAATGACGATGATAAACCACAAAACAGCAATGGACATTCAAAACCAGAAGATTGGCTTTCAATACCAGGTTTACCGTTTTCGTTTCCACCAGAAGCTGCTGCAATGTTTTCAGCATCTGGTTATCTACCACAACTACCTTTGCTTGGGGTTCAATCCACGACCCAATTTCCATCTGATGGAATACACCGTCCCAGTGTTCCACCCCTGCGCATATTCAATCCCGAAGCTTATTGCGATTTATGCAACAAGGAATTTTGCAACAAATACTTTCTGAAAACGCACAAAGCCAACAAACACAGTATTTACGATCCCATCGTTTCATCGGCTGAAATGCCATCTACTAGTCAACTAACCCACATGTCTCAAGTTTTCCAACTACAACAGCAACAGCTTCAGTCCCAAGCTCAATCACAATCAACCAATCAACCGTCTCAATCTCCGCAACAGCAAACACAACAACAACAATCACAAATAGCTCAAGGTTCTTCCAGCAGTGTGTCATCATTTCCACAGGAACCGTCCGTGTTCTGTGACATTTGCTTCAAACGATTTACCAATATATTCGCTATGCGACGACATCGTAGTAAAGCTCACGAAATTCCACCACCAAACGAACAAAAGCTCGAAGGTAAATCATCAGCTGGAGCATCGAATACTTGCACACCGTACACCCTCCCCGAAGGATTTCGAGAGGACTTTTCCATCGAACAAGAAGACGCAACATTCACACCACAACCGAGAAAGCTATCTCCCAGTTCTAGTCAGCAGGCACGCGACTCAAATTTTTCCGCCGATAAATTGAAACGTTTAGGTGTCATCAATCCGGAAGCATTTTGTGAGCTGTGCTGCAAAGAATACTGCAACAAGTACTTCTTACGAACGCATAAAATTAAGAGACACGGTATTTACATGCCAGCGGATGAAAAAGATGAGAAACCGGCCTGGCAATTTGTTCAGACGAGTCCGTTGAACTTGATGATGGGTACGGTTGAGCAGATGAGTCGTTTTCAAAATCAAAGAAAATGCTTGGAGGCTGGTGAGATTCGAAAACCGTCGTTTGATAATTCAGACGAATTTGATGGGAAAAAGTCGAAATGCGATGATAGTAAGAAAGGAAACGATGGTGATATAGGTAAAGACGGTAGCAAAGCGCTAGACGATGCACCATCCAATGCAGACTCGGATGCCATTAGCGTCGATCTACAGAAACTACAATCGATGATACTACAACTGAACGATTTAAATGCCCAACGGCCTGTCGGTTGTGGTTTATGTGGAAAGGAAATGGAAAACCAATACGCTCTGCACGCTCACATGATGACTGAACATGCACATATCGGCGAGAACAACAATGGCACTAAAAGGTCACAAAGTTCGTCACCAGTAAATTGTCGTATCGAGATATGCAAGCAATGTGATAAGGAATTTGCGAATAGTTTTGCACTAACGCAACACTTGTACGACGCACATGGCATCCAACCAAATAGTCCAGCGCGTGATGGATTTGTAACACCCGATCGACCAATATCAGAAATGGGCATGATGAGTGTTTCGGGTCAGATTGGTGATCGCAAGGCTTATAGCATCACTCCGACAAGCAGTTACTGTGAAATTTGTAACAAAGAATTGTGCAATAAATATTTTATGAAGACCCACATGCATCGCATGCATGGCATTGAAATTGAAAATGGAGCTCAAATCGGCGGTGTGGTCTGTAACATTTGCAATAAGGAACTTTGTAGCAAATATTTCCTTCGTGTGCACAAACACAACACACATGGCATTGTCGATGAAGGTTCACCACTACCGCAGCCTCGCCAAAATGGTGATGGCGTTAGATCCGAACCAATATTTCCAATCGAAGTGAATTTAAAGCCAGGCGAAATAAGTGAATTAAACAACCGATATTTTACACACTTCACTGAGGTATGTCCACTGTGCAATCGCCGTTTCCGTGGATCTAAATGGCTGCGATCACATTTGATGTCAGACCATGGCAATGCTGGCACGGAAAAGCTACGAGAAATCGAACATACAATGGATCTACCGAAATCGACGAGTCCAACTTTGAAAATTCCAAACGGAGCTTTTGCCCTCAATCCAAATGAAACCAATTTTATGCATAAGAATTCACTGACGAATCTGTTTGCCGGTGAAGAGGCGGTCAGCTCCACATCAAAGACCAAGGAATATCAGTGCACGTTTTGTTCGTTTTCCACACCATCATATGCATTTTTATTTATACACGAAAGATCGCACACATTATTGAGTGGACAAACCAGCCATCACAATCAATCTGAATCGGCTGTATCGATAGCCAAAGATCAACAACGGATTATGCAACCAGCCTCGTATGGTGGTGTTACAAATTCAAATTCATCCGAAACTCCAACATCCACACCAGCAACTACACCAGTACCTGTACCAATAACACCTCAGGAATCAGCTCTCACCAAACAACAAATACAACAGCATCTACAGCAACACGATGAATCACAACAACAACAAAATCAGAAACCAAAAGAAGAGGAAGAAGAATCTAAAACTGAAAATCAATTAGACCAAACACTGAACGGTGGTAATTTACTAACGGAAGCGGCAAATCTGACTCAGCGACCAGCTGCATACGCGTTGCCACAAACAACCGATGGTATCACAATGCAATCCTTTCTGATGGAGGAAATGGTACAAACTTCAACATCCGATCAACATGAGGAAGGTGCTTCAAACAGGTTCGTACCGTCTATTGTTTTTTTACCAGTTAAAGAACGTATTTCAGGGAAAATAACGGTGTCATTTAATTTGACACCAGCTTAGAGAACAAATATTGTAATTTTCCAGTTGGCGGTGAAAGTCTGTAATTCTTTGAATGAACTGTTGAAAAAGAAAATCGCTCGAGGGAATTGAAAAAGTTCTCAAATTAGTAAATGTTGGATTATGTAACAATAATAAAACGAATATCAAAAGCAAGTGAAACTCCGTTTCCTGAACGAAAGTTGAATATTGTTCGCGTTCAACTTAAAAAAAAAATTAACTTTTCGATTCAAAGTTTTGTTTGAAAAGTTATTTCAATTTTCAATAGAAATTTGATGTGAAACCAAAAATTCTATTAAGAAAATGGAAAAAGGAACAAGTTCTTTTGTAACGTTTTTTCCTTTCTTTCTTTGAGTTTACGTAATATGTTATGTAAGGCAGGCAGTCGTATTTACATTATACTGCCGTTCTGAATGGAGCCGGTGGTCAAGGCATTTTCTCTCTAAGAGTTGCTTTATACCAGCGCCGATTTTTTAAAATTCCCATTCATTTGTAAAAATTGCAGATATTTTTGGAAGGAAATAATTGCCTCATTACGTCGACATATTTTTCAACTTTTAGACCCACCCTCCCCATTTTTGTATGAGGGTATAAGGCAGAGTATAGAATTAGTCAAGTGTAGAAAATTCGACCGTCCGATTTTCTCACAACCCCACCCACTGCCTCGCATGGGCTTCATTTGTTCACCTCTCCATGTTGACATTAGCGCAAATTCCGAACACATCTAGATTTTCTTCAAAATCCAGTGAAAACAGATTTTTATAAGGAATGAGGAATGTTCCTGCCCCATTTCATCGATATTTCAGATGAACTTCTAGCACCTCCTTTCCTAACTTTTGAAAATGAACATAGTACACACCAGTGCCTATTTTCGGGAATTTTAATTCCACAAGAATTCCAAAAATTCCAAGAAATTCCATCGAAATTCCAAAATTTCCACAAAATTTCCGAAGTTCAGAAGATCTGAAAATTCCAGAAATTCCACAGAAATTCAAGAAATTCCACAGAAATTCCAAAAATTCCATAAAAATTGTAAACGTCATAATCAATCCATAGAAATTCCAAAAATTCCACAGGAATTCCAAAAATTCCACAGAAACTTCAAAAATTCTACCTAAATTCGAAAAATTTCACAGGAATTCCAAAAATTCCATCGAATTTCCGGAAGTTCCAAAAATTCCACAAAATTTCCGAAGTTCAGAAGATCGGAAAATTCCAGAAATTCCAACAATTCCATAGAAATTCCAAAACTTCTACAAATTTCCAGAAATTCCAAAAATCCCATCGAATTTCCAAAATTTCCACAAAAATCCAGAAATTCAAGAAATTCCACAGAAATTCCAAAAATTCCAAAAATTCCACAGAATATCTATCGAATTTCCGGAAATTTTAAAAATTCCATCGAAATTCCATTTCATTCCAAAATTCCATTTTAATTCCAAAAGTTCCATCAGCCTGTACCAAAAAAAATGAAGTGGAATTTTCTGGTATTTAAGGAAATTTTCGGGAATTCAAATTACCGATAATTAAAAAAAATTAATTTCGGAAATTTTCGTAAATTAATTTCCCGAAAATAGGCCCTGGCGTTGAAGTCAACATAATTTTTTTGTCTTTAAACCTTAAATCTTCTACATATGGACAAACCATATCCCGACCGTGATTTTCACGTAGTGTGGCTGTTGTAACTTTTTCAAATGTTGGCTTGTAGTTCAACAAGTTCCTATTTCCAAAACAATGTGATAGATGAGGAAGGTTCAAAAAAAAAGTTTTCTCAAGTCGAAAATAATGTTTGGCCTCAAAAAAGCGAAAAATATAATTTTTTTATTTTTGAAAGAAAATTGTCTTAATTGTCAAAAACTTAATTCTTTTAATTTTTCTACAGGAACGGAAAAGTGAAAACCGACAAGTTTCTGTTTTATCATACGAATTTACCATACAAATCAGAAACTTGTCGGTTTCCACTTTTCCGTTCCTGTACTTTAAAGCGTCGTCAGTGCCAAATACTTTGCCCAATATTTCTTTCCCATAAAGGCTGAACTGCTACTTTACCATCGATACACAACACGATGAATTTGATTGAGAAATAAGTTTTATACAATTTTTTTGTGTCAATTCGCTTGACATAATTTTCTTCAGAATTTTTCATTTTGAATTTTCCTAAAAGAAGATCCATGCTCACAGGCCTGTGAAAAGTCAATCGAAAGAAGCAAATTTCTCCATCAATTACGGGAAAAATAAATTTGGAAACATTGGGGAAAATAGGTGGCGCTGACGACGCTTAAAATTACAAAAACCAGGGCATAATATTTGGGAATTAATTCCCAAAGGAAATATTAGGAATTTTTTTGGGAATTTTTGTGAATTGATTCCCAAATATTAGGCCCTGACAAAAACTAAGAAAATGAAGGTTTTGAAGGGTCAAAAATAAAAGAAAAATTTTTTTGGCGCTTTTGAGGACAAACAATATTTTTTGTGAGGCTACGGAATCGCCTTGAGAAAGCTTTTTTCGAAACTGCCCAATTGATATATCCGTAGCAATAATTGAAGAAGAATTTTCTTGGGAAAAATTGTTTACACCCAAAAAACTGACCGATTTTCTTGAGAAATAACACATCGAGCTTCGACGCAAATTAGTTACGTTTTCTTTTTCAAATATTTATGTTTGTTGAAAACTTGTAAACTTTCCAACTAATAAGCACAATATAATGTTTGAACTTCAAAACGTTACCTTCTTTCACCGTTTAACGTTATTTGAATTTTAACATTTTTTTGTTAAAGCCAATAACCAAAGATTTTCGTTTAATTAAAAAAAATCAAAACTAACGGAAAAGACTGAGTGAAAATTTAAAATTTAAATCCGTTAAGCCATTTTCTCGGTTTTACATCAATGATGTTGTTGTGTTTTTTCTTTATCATACGTAATCTTAAAACTAAATTAAATTCACAACAATTTTTTAAAATATTAAATGAATTAAAATTAATAAAAAAAACCAAGAAGATAGAATAATTTCCTTACACTAAATAAATCTAAATTAAATCTAAACATGGTGATGTACAACAAAGTTCCTAAAAACTTAAACTTTAAAATATAAAATTGAAAGAAAAATGAAGAAAATCTAAAACTTAAAAGATAAATTAATTAAATTCTCTCTTTTAATTTAATGTGAAAAGATGAGGAGAAGAAAGGCAGGCAAAAAAATTTATTTATTTTAGGGCTTGCAGAAACATTCACTAGACCTGAATAACAGCAAAAAGTAGTTACTCTAAAATGTATTGTACATACAAATACAACAAATATTTTCAATTTTATAATCTAAAACGTAAAACTGTGTGTAGTAAACAAAAGAAGATTAAATCGTTAAGTGTTAATAGCTTTTTGCTCAATATGTCTGTTGATTTAATTTTAATTTTTTTATCAAATTTTTTAATTTGAGCTCTTACCTTGAAACCCTTTAAGAAAATGTAGAACCAAATGAAAAGAAATATTAACTAAAATACATAATTAACGAGTGACAATATTATCATTTTATCATTCCAAACTTACCCCACGTTGTTGCCACGTGCGGTGAATTTACAATTTTTTAGTTTTATTTTACATTTCCTTAACCTGCTTTAAATATATTTATAA
>WJQU01002306.1:0-65326 GCA_029228625.1 Pseudolycoriella hygida | reverse complement strand
TTTTTGTAGTTTGTGCTTACATTCCGTCTGGCTCAGATGTACTTTCCTACCGATGCGATCGTACTATGATGCGTTTGAAAAGGTGTTTGAATTTCTGAATCTCGACACAGAGGACGAACTGTGGATTTTTGGTGACTTAAACTGCCGAATATTGACTGGGTTATGCAATCTGATCCTGATAGTCATATCGTTGATGAGAGTCCTATAACAGGATATGAGAACGTTTTGATTCCAAGTAATGTGGGTGACAGCGAGAAGGCTGAGTTACTTCATCTATTATTGGGGGCTAACTTACATCAGGTCAATGGGGTTCTAAACGGAGACAATCGTCTTTTAGACTTAGTATTCACATCCAACCCGTTTGACGTGGAGGTTACCAAATCGGTGAATCCCATGTTACCAGTCGAGGTATATCACCCTCCCATTGAGGTTTCTATTCCAATCTGTCCCATGCAGAAGGTAGCTCCTTGCCGTAGAAATTCTGAATTCAATAATTCGAAACTGATTATGAGGGATTGAACTCCTATTTGGAGTCAATTGATTGGAACGTTGCCTTGAATTGTGCTGGTGGAGTTGGTGAATCTGTCGATGTTTTTTACGGTTTGCTCTTGAATGCACTAAACGTTTTTGTTCCACGGAAGCGTAATGTTCCAATGAAACACCCCCATGGTACAGCAAAAAGGTCAAGTCTCTGAAGAATAAACGTAATAAAGCTCACGCATTGTATAAGAAGACTGGTGAGCTATCCGATAAGTTGAAATTTTGCGGTATTCGCAACGAATTAGAAACTCTACAGGAACGTGCCTTCAGTGAATATCTTAAGGAGATACAAGCATCTCTAGTAACGGACCCCTCTAAGTTCTGGCAGTACGTGAAATCTAAAAGAGATACTTTCGATTATCCTTCAACGATGACGTTTGATGATTCGAAGTCATCCGATCTCGAAGTGATCTGCAATTATTTTTCCGACTTCTTTAAGAATTGTTTACACTTATGATGAACCTACAGAAAACTCTAAAGAAATAGAAGGTGGTACTGACGGATCTGCTTTGAAGATTGAGACTGACATTTTGAAGAATTCACTTAGATCTGTTGACACGTCCAAAGGTAGTGGTCCAGATGATATTTCACCCTTATTGTTGAAGAATTGCTGCGAGGGTCTAACTCCCCCATTGCTCAAGATTTTTAACCTCTCCCTGTCAAGTAAATCATTCCCCAGTCGCTGGAAAAAGTCATACATTAAGCCTATTTTCAAATCGGAGTGTCATTAGAAATTACAGAGGTGTGGCTATATTGCCGACCTTCGGAAAGATATTTGAGTCCATAGTCTGCGTATTAATTAGTGAACGACTGAGTAGTTATGTATCATCGTCTCAGCATGGTTTTATCAAGGGTCGATCAACATCAACTAATCTTTTGGAATTCACCTCGTACTGCGATTGAAATAATAGAGTTCGGATCACAGCTCGATGTAATTTACACCGACTTTCAGAAAGCGTTCGACAGGGTGTCTCACAAGTTATTGTTGAAGAAGCTAAAAGACATCGGTGTAGACAATTTTCTTCTGAGCTATACTCAATTGTACCTTAGCTCCCAGTATGTTAAGCTGTTGGGACATGTCTCTGAAAATTTTTTGGTCAAGTCTGGGGTTCCCCAAGGTAGCCATTTGGGCCCGCTTCTATTCTATTTATGGACGATGTAGTCAAGACTTTTAAAATGACTAAAATACTGTATGCTGACGATCTTAAGTTGTTGACGAAAGTCAGTTCTCTATCCGATGCAATCTGACCTGAACTCGCTTTCAGAATGATGCAAACGTAATCGGCTAGAGCTGAACATAGATAAATGTAAAATTATGTCGTTTCATAGAATTAGGTCTCCGATTTGATTTGTTTATGAAATTGAGGGTATCTGCTTGACTCGTGTGACCGAAGTACTAAATCTCGGTGTTTGGCTCGACGAGCAATTGACGTTCAACAGACACATTGACTTCATCACTTCGAAGACGTATTCGATGATTGGTTTCGTTAAGAGAATCTGCAAGTCTTTCACGGATTTTCGCGCACTCAAAAGCCTGTGCGCCTGTGAGATCTCGCTTAGAATACGCTTCCGCTGTGTGGAACCCATACTCATTGTGTTACATCAATAGGATAGAATCAATACAGAAAAAGTTCCTCATTTATGCTTTGAGAAGATCCGTACGGAGAGATTATACTCGTAGTTATCGTTTACCCCCCTACTTGGAACGTTGTAGATCGATAGGTATTGATCCTCTTTGTCGCAGAAGAATTAATCTTAATGTTCTGTGCGTTTTTGATTTTTTACGCCGTCGTCTCGACGCTCCAGCGCTGATGTCTCGAATTCATCTGAGATCACCTGTTCGCGCTCTCAGGTCTATTGAATTTTTTATAATTGACTTTCACAGCACTGAATATGGCCTGCATGAACCTATTAACAGCATGCTTAGGATGTTTAATTCTTTCTCGCATCTTTATGACACCACTATTTCCAGGAATGTCTTGAGAACCAGGGTAAGAACGATGACCCTCACCGCTTCATTTATTAATCAGTTTAGACTGTCATCTCTCACTGAATCAATTGGAGACGAATAAGTGATGTTTCAAGTGCCTCAGATCTTCGATCGCTTGATTTTAATTATTGTTTTGATCTTCTTTAGATCTTGCGACTATTAACATTGACCAGTTCGCGACACGCTTTTTTTGTGCTCGTTTTTTTTCTCTTGTTCTAGATTTGTCTAGCTTGTATCAATTTATATTTCTTATGTTCTATTTATTTTCAATTTTACGCAAATTTTTTTTGAAGTCAGGTAGCTCAGTTATTAAGCGGTTGACGTAAAAATAAATAAATAAATACTTCGTGCGGGTCCAAAAATGCTTAACGTTTCTACTGACCCGAGCTCTGCACTTTCCTTTGGAAGAAAAGTTAGATCTCCTCATTTTCCACAGGTCTTTATTAGTCTCCGTCGAGATCCGGTAAGATTTTGAAAAATCTAACATCGTTCAGGACTTGCCTTGTAATTTGATTCGTTTAGTTTTCTCTGTTGATTCTTTGATTGGAATTACTAAGTGTTTCCTGGACTTACCTTGGATGAATCTTGATGAAAGATTGAAGTAGACCCTCACACAGAAATCGTCAGCTTTGTGTTATTCTTTCGTTTCTGGTGTCTGTACTTTGGCTATGATCTTGGATGAAACACATGAGTTCACCCACTTCTAGGTCAAGTTCATGAGGAAAGATTCGTTGAGACTGTTGCTTATGGTCACAGCAAAGTTGTTGAGCTCTTACTCTGAGATTAGCCCACCACCTTCAAGGTGCATTTCTTGGTGTAGAGTCACCGTATGAAAGTAAGAGGAAACTACTTTTCTCTTGTTTTCCTCGTTATCCACCTCGAGAATTCTTCGAACCCTCTTGCTTGGTATTTTGGTAAGTTTCGGATTTCCCGAAGATTGAAGAATGGCTTTGATGCTTCAGTCTATCATAGGTAATTTTTAACTTTTCCTCTCAGGTAATGAACGTTACGTAGTTCAAGCGATTGGTTATGAGAAAGTCGAATTCTACATTGGAAATGAAGCCGAAGGAAGGTTGATAGAACAATACACAAACTGCACGGTGAATGGTGTACGAGGCTGGGGTTTCGTTGAATGGTGTTATAGACATGTGGACGGATTACCGAAATAAAGTCACTTTTGGGCTTTTGGTAATGAAACTAAATGCTCCTTATGACGTTTCGTTATAAGTCGGTTCTTATTTAATAGAAAAAAGTCGAATACAAAATTGATGTCTGTCATTACTAACTAAAATACGATTTGTGATTTTCTTAAATGCTATAAATTCAATTACATCGAAACTAAAGACGATTTTATTATTTAGTACATAAGTATTTGACAAAGAATTTAAAGCGTTCCAACATTTAATAAAAATTTACAACATTTCTTCCATTCGTTGAAAATACGCGAAACAACTTACTTGGTCATAGTGTAAGTAATAAAAAGGCAATTTTATTTTACAAATTACAAAATACATAAAAAAAAACTTTAGTCTTGTGAATAACAATCGGTTCGGTATCTCAATTTCAACCGCTTTACGAATTGCATTTCATTTGTTATTTTTATCATTTTCTAGGGCAGGTTTCTCGTAATTCAATTTTTCACCACGGATGTGTTGAACTTTTCACACTGAAAGAACAGCCACAATTCTGTTCAATGGGGAATGAACAATCACGCACGCTTAAATAAAACTGTTCTAATGCTCGTTCGAACCTTCGACAGTAAATTCAATATTGATATCATTAAAACGCAGACTCACCACGTTGAAGTAAAAAAATATGATGTTATACTAACACACAGGTTTGGGGCAGATTTGAATAAAGTTGAAGACTTTGCTTCGTTTCAAGAATTTTGAAAGCTTTACCTGATATTCAAAAGATTTTCCCAAATTTTTCTTCGGGATTTCCTATAAATATGTACCCTCTGATACGAAAGTTTATCTCAAGACGCAAATCGCATGCGCCTGACGTTTTTACTTCATTGACGAAGTTTTGGAAAAGTCCATAAGTTCGAAACCGCTGTAGACCTGTTGGTGTTAGCGAGCGGTAAAGGCTACGTTTAGTCAACGGGTACCCTTCCAAAGCATCAGTCGGTACATCTGCACTTTGTTTTCCCTAACTTATTCGGTGAAGTTACATGTTAGGTGCATCCTGTCAGAGTTTACCTAGCCTAATAATTTATTTTAGCTCTCCAACAAACTTGACGTGTGTCTAGCTAAATTTGACTGAAAAGTTAAATTTTTGAATTTCTTATTTCACTGGTGTAATTTCAGTATTGTCGTTTTGTTCTATTTTTCGGTTTCAGCTATCTACCTTTTCTCTCATTTCAACGATGCACGCGTTGAGTGAGGTAATAAAGAATTGAAAATTTAGACGGTGACGGCTTAACTGTCATGCAATGAATTCATTTTTTTTATTAGGTAAAATGAACATTTTTGTGGTTTTTACCTTGTTAACTTCAGATTTTGGATGTTATTTTGTAGATTAAAACGAAAATTATCGAATGACATTTGCAACTCTGTGAAATAGCTCTTTAAAAAAAACCAAATTAAATATTTGAACAGGGCCTAATGAGTAGAATTACTTCGCAAGAATTCGTAAAAATTCACAGAAATTCGCAAAATTCGTAAAATTCACAAAAGTTCGCAAAAATTCGCGAAAGTTCGCAAATATTTTAAACAATTTCGCATTGAGTTCTTGCATAGATTTAGACTTGAGATAATTATTTGTTGTGGCATATGAGAAAACAAACGAGGACAGTGGCTCCTTTAGTGAAGTTATTTGTAGAAATTTCACTAATTTCAACAAAAAAACTCTTAGACGATGAAAACGAAATAGAATTGAAAATAGAAAATGAGATAATGTAACGGATAAAACAAGAGTCCTTAGCTACTAAAGTGTGCTCTGTATGCATCCTTAAAACAATAAACGAAATTTTCTTTTTAACATACGGTGGCAATATCCGGTGGTTGATATCCCATTGCAGAAAAACGATCGCGATGGAAAGTCTGTGTTCTCTTCCGGCATGATCAGGTTGAACGTCTTTGGGTTCATGGTAGGAAAGTACCGCTCATACAGATAGACAGGTTCATTTAGTACGACAATGGTGTCAGCCGAATCTAATGCAAGCTTTAAATGCCCTCTCAAGGAGCGTTATCGCCGAGACTTGCAACTTGTCCAGCACTTGGGAGCAAAAGGTGAAATGAGCATGCGGCTCAAAGCACCGAAGACGTACCTTAACGTATCGCTGTAATCGATGTGACACAAACTATGTGGTCACGTAACCCAAACTCGATAGGCTGGAGTAACATCAGTTGATCACAACATTCTGTTTCCTAATACTCAGATGAGAACCCGAAAATAATAGAAAGCTCATCCAGCAGCAGCCAATGTCTAACGGTTTCGAAAATCTTGGAAAAATCTAGCAACATAACCTAGAAACTGGCTGATCCGCGACATTTTGACCATTGCTAATCGACTACGGCTCGCCCGAATGCCGTTTTGCATCGAAACTCCTAAGAAAGACAAAGGAGTCAGGTACTTCGAGTGTGTTAAGAACGTCATAAAAGACATTGTACCGTGGGAACTACTAATGACGAATTTAGTATCCTACGGTGAATATCTCAGTACTGACAAATTGAATGGACTTTTCGTCAAGGTATTAGCATACAGTTTATCTTTAAGTAAACCAGAATTGCCAATGTTTTGGATATCTCGCTTAGAAGTCTGTATACTCGATCCCGATGATTCGAGTCTTGTCTTTGATACTCGGATGCTGAATAAGAATTTTCGCAAATTAGGAAAACGAATCGAAAAGTTGAGGGAATTTGCTGCTGCAAATGGATTTAACAGTCCAATGAGGTGCTCCGCTTAATTCGAAGTTCACTTGGTCTGAGTCCACATTCAATTTGTTCAAAATGTTCCACTCAATTTTCTCCAGAACATAGCAAAAAATAGTTTTTTGGGCTAGATCCGACCTTTAGGACCGACCTAAAACCGGCCTAGGGCCTTAAGGAGAGGCCTTGGACGCATATCTCCATGGACAAATTGTTCCACTCAATTTTCTCTACAACATACCAAAAAAACGTTCTTTGGGGTAGGGCCGACCTTTAGGACCGACCTAGGCTCCTAAGGAAAGGCCTCGGAGCCATTTCCATGGACAAAAATGTTCTCATTTATTTTCTCTACAACACAACTTACTAAAACCTCATCATTAAAGCACTATTCATGAATAACCACCAATTTTCTTGGAGGGTCGCGTAACTAAAGGTCCTACATCCGGAACCACCTACATCGGGAACCGATTTTCACCAAATTTTTTTGTGATTTAACGAGGTCCATACCTTTCATTTAAAACCTTCAAAAGCAATTTTCGTGCGAAACTCGAGGATGTCAGTTTCACCGACATTCAAAAAACTACGTTCTCGACCGTAACTTAGAAAGTTTTTGACCCATTTTGCCCATCTCGGTACTTTTTCGATTAAGGACAGGTAAAAAAAATTTGAAAATCAGTCAAATTTTGCTGGAGTCATCGTGTCGACAGAAAGACGGACAAAGTTTTTTTTTTGCAGGTTTGTCTTATTTAAACCCCAAAACCGTGGTAAACGCATAAGACCCGTTTTCGATGAACTTCGTTCTGCGTACGGGTCTAAAAACAGGCTTTATTCACCAAAACATAACCAAAGACCCGTACGTATCAGAATAGATGTGGCAAAGAGACTCGAACGTATCTCTTCTTTTATAACTGTAAGAATTTCAAAGATCCATAGAAATTATCCAAGGTAATGTCAAAGGCCCTACCAAAGTACGTCTCAGACCATTCAAATCTAGAAAATCTTATATCCAAGGACTAAGTCATTTTTCCCTAAAACCCACAAACACGTGTTATCTAAAATTTTATTGTCTACAACTTTATCCTTGGAAGCAACTTTCTACCTCTCATAGTTCTGGAGATCTGGGTCATCCTGCCCAATTATGGAAGTGGCCATATACCAGAATTGGGCCATACATTGGGCCCGTTACACTTCGCTAGTCCAATCAATACCTCTAACCGAGACAAATAGATATGTCAGCACTTTGTCAATGACAAAATAAACTAGAAATATAGTTTTCGGCGTATTTGACGCCATTCCTGACTTTTTCAAACGAAAAAAGTGGGTTTTTAGATTGTGTAAAGCTATGAAAACACCCAATTTTCGACCGTTGGCAAACTTTGCCACTACACAAAAGCTATTATTTCTTCTTGTATAGCCCCAAATTTATTTTTACACCTCAAATGGATATAGAATTGTCGAAAAGCAATACAATGCTAGGTGGGGATAAAAGCACAAAAATTGTTTTTGCTAGAGTTCGCAATGGGGAAATTCACCGAAACTCGAAATTTTGACTTTACCGATTTTGTGCAAGCATTAAAATTCGTCCAAAGACCTAAACCTGGTGTTTTTAGAGTCTTCTCGACATACAAATATTTTGTAGACCACTCCTCTAAGTCATTTGGAAAAACCGATCCCCCCTAATATTCACCCCTGTCGGTCATCGGTCATCGGTCAACTAAATTTTTTACTTTAACAAAATAGGGGCTCTAGGAAAACACAGAGTTGTCCCCGGTTCGAACGACATTAATGAGTCAGTCATGCTTATGAGCAGAGTTTCTAAAAAAAAAAGTTTAATAGCGTGAGCAGACCACATCCTTCCGCTTAATTAGATGGAACATAATTTAGTCACTTATCAGTTCTTCATTTAATTTCTGGATATTCGATCATACATTTTAAAAAAATCTATCAATTAACAGTCTCTGAGAACACCAACACAAATTTTCCGTACAGTTTTCAACAATTCAAATTTACACAATTTTATCTAAAAGCAAAACATTCCTGTAGATCATTTTGAATAGATGTCTCAAATGAGCGCTTAAAACAATTCGTATTGCATTACATTTCCTTGCTACACATGCCACATTTCTTGTCTTTCGAATTTAAAATTATAAAAAAATGTTTACCTTAAAGCTAGTGTCATTTAAAACTACATTGCAGTCTCCAGCGGTTGGCTGTAGCTTCTGCTATCACTTGTGAGCGGATTATGAAGTGATGTTTCGTCATCGAAATTCGTTTCGAGTATTGCTTCCGATTTGGATCGTGAATATCCACGACGATCCTCGGATGCTTCGTAAACCGTTTTCGGTCGACTTAACGGAGGTGGTGGAGGCGCCGATTCGGGTGCTGTTCGCATTGCTGTGTAATATGAATCGGGTCGTCGGATGTCTGGTGTTGGACTTGCGAATGCATTCGGTCGCCTGATCTCCGGTTTCTGATATTCGTGTATCGTTTTCTTAGGTGATGGTGAATTCACTTGCTTCTCGTATTGCGATGTATTCGTATTTGGGCTCCGGGTGTAGGGCGATTCGGGCGGCGTTGGTAGGAAAGTGCTTTGAATTGGTTTTTGTTGTGGCAATTTTTCGTAATCGGGCAATTTGTGTTTCAACTCAGAAAGAAACGACAAATTGTCCGTTTTGACTCGCATTGGAAGAGTGCTGGAATTGCCGTAGTAGTCCGAGTTATTGTCTTCCGGATCAATTTGATGAATAATTGGCGTGTCCTCGTTGATGTAAGTGCCAACAGAATTGTTCCTCGTCCCTGTATAAGTAGAATTATCTCTGAATCCTTCATTGCGGAAAGATAATTCAAATCCTTCGGGAGTGTAGTCCGGTAACCCATAGATTTTGGGTTCAGCTGGCGCCTTTCTTGGACTCTCTGAAAATTTCGGATCAGCGTAAGCGGGCTTTCCATTTCCATACTGCTGTCGATGCGATTCGTAGATATCGTAGCTGGTCTCCGAACTGAGAACGCTTTTATCCATTGAATCGATGGACCCATTTGAAATCATTTTCTTGTAATCCGTAACTGTGGATTTCGTCAATGTATCCGTAGAACGAGATACATTCTAACGTAAACAAAATCAAAATGAAACAAAAATTAAAAGCAGAACATAAAAGATAATCAAACAAAAATTCCTACAAAATTCCGTCGTCTCATTGTGGCCGGGTCGACTCCAATCGTATTTAAGCTGCGCAAACTTTGACGAATGCTGTTGCGTCTTTCCAAGCGCTGAACATGTCGGTGTCGCGATTTTGTATACCAACAAATTCCAAATAATAACAAAAGTAGAAACGCAAAAATAAAGGAACTAATGACACTGATGGCGACAATATCAGCTTGCCACGATAGTGGATTGATAACGACCTAAAGAACACGTGTTGTCACTTCCGTTATAACTTAAAAAAATTTACCCTTACCCTTGGATCCATTTCACATAAAAATCCACGTCTTGTATCGCAAGGATCGATTTCAACATTGCGATAGATGAAACTAGTGCATTGTTCAAGGTAGTCAAGATCTTGAACCCAAACTTTTTGCGGATATCGTAAGTCAATCATTTGACGTTGTAAGTACAGCCACAACGACGTCAAATCACCGCGAATAAATGGCAACGACGCATTGTCCGATCGACAAAATTCTCTAGCTTCGTGGAATGTCATTGGGGCTCCAATGTACACATAACACGTGTCTCCCAGCAACGACCATCCCGGTGGGCATTTACCATCCAAAATGGATTGATTGTTCATGTGGTATGGCATAAATTGTACTTCAAGTAGAAGGGGATCGTCTGCGGATCAAAATCAAGATGAATTGCATGGCACTAACCATTTCGTTAAGAATATTTACCTGAACGATCACGAATCCTACCACCTACGGCTAAGGTTGTATTGTAATTCCAGTAATTATGGCTCGCATCAATTTTCGTTTTCCACAAATCAACCGTGCTAGAAAATAAATTACTTCATTTAGCTTGCATCGTTTGCTTTTAGAAGATGAAAATGGACTCTAGTTTCTGGACTCAAAAATTTTCCTGGTTTCTTCTGCTTTTGTTTTAGAACTTTCTGTGTTAGAGAACTGTAGTATTTAGAAGGATCGCCGGTATCAAAAACAATATCCCTTCCCTTGCCAATTCGTTCACTAAAGTGGCAGATAAACATAGAAAATACTTTTGCAGTCTAAAAAAAATCCTCAAATAAAATCCGCGAAATTATTAGAAAAATAAAATGAATGAAAATTCTTTGGGAATACTCAGAAAATCCTTGGAAATCCTCAGAAAATCTTTAAAAATCCTCAGAAAATCTTTAAAAATCCTCAGAAAATCTTTAAAAATCCTCAGAAAATCTTAAAAAAGCCTCAGAAAATCTTTAAAAATAATCAGAAAATTTTTGGAAATACTCAGAAAGTTCTTAGAAGTCCTCAGGAAATCATAGTAAATACTCAGAAATTCCTAGGAAATCCTCAGAAAACCCCCGGAAATCCTCCGAAAATCCTTGGAAATTCTTTGAAATATTGAGAAAATCACCCTAAGTACTCAGGAAATCATATGAAATCATCAGAAAATCTTTGAAAATCCTCAAAAGACCTTTAAAATCCTCAGAAATTCTTTGGAAATACTCAGAAAATTCTTAGAAGTCCTCAGAAAGTCATAGGCAATACTCAGAAATTACAAGGAAATCCTCAGAAAGTATTTGGAAATCCTCAAAAAATCTTTGAAAATCCTTGGAAACACTCTGAGGATACTTGGATAAAATCATAAGAAATTCTCAGAAAATCTTTGGAAATACTCAGAATCTTTGGAAATCCTCAAAAAAGCTTTGAAAATACTCAAAAAATCATTAGAAGTCCTCAGTAATCATAGGAAATACTCAGAAATCCTCAGAAAACCTTTGGAAATCTTCCGAAAATCCTTGGAAAGTCTTTGAAATATTAAGTAAATCCTTCTAAGTAACTCAGGAAATCATACGAAATCATCAGAAATCTTTGAAAATCTTATAGAATTATCAAAAAACTTTAAAATCCGTAGAAAATCTTTGGAAATACTCAGAAAATCCTTAAAAGTTCTTAGAAAATCATAGGCAATACTCAGAAATTCCAAGGAAATACTCAGAAAGTATTTGGAAATCCTCAGAAAGTATTTGGAAATCCTCAGAAAATCTTTGAAAATCCTCGGAAAATCTTTGGAAATACTCTGAAAATACTTCGACGTTGTGAGGAAATCATAGGAAATTCTCAGAAAATCCTTGGAAATCCTCAGAAGATCTCTTAAAATCCTTAAAAAATCTTTAAAACACTCAGAAAATCTTTGGAAATACTCAGAAAATCCTTAGAAGTTCTTAGGAAATCATAGTAAATACTCATAAATTCCTAGAAAATACTCAGAAAATCCTTTGAAAACGTTAGAAAATCTTTGAGAAAATCTTTGAAAATCCTTAGAAAATCTTTGGAAATCCTCAGAAAATCTTTGAAAATCCTTGGAAATGCTCAAAAAAGCTTTAAAATACTCAGAAAATCTTTGGAAATACTCAGAAATTCGTAGACTATACTCACAAATTCCTAGGAAATCCTCAGAAAATCTTTGAAAATACTTGGAAATCCTCAGAAAATCTTTAAAAATTCTCAGAAAATCTTTAAAATTCTCAGAAATCCTTTAAAAATCCTCAGAAAATCTTAAAAATCCTCAGAAAATCTTTAAAAATAATCAGAAAATTTTTGGAATTACTCAATACTTAGAAGTCCTCAGGAAATCATAGTGAATACTCAGAAATTCCAAGGAAATACTCAGAAAATCCTTTGAAATATTGAGAAAATCACACTAAGTACTCAGGAACTCATATGAAATCATCAGAAAATCTTTGAAAATTCTAGGAAATCCTCAAAAGACCTTTAAAATCCTCAAAAATTCTTTGGAAAAACTCAGAAAATCATAGGCAATACTCAGAAATTACAAAGAAATCCTCAGAAAGTATTTGGAAATCCTCAGAAAATCTTTAAAAATACTCAAAAAATCAATAGAAGTCTTCAGTAAATCATAGGAAATATTCGGAAATTGCTACGAAATACTACGAAAACCCCTGGAAATCCTCCGAAAATCCTTGGAAAATCTTTGAAATGTTAAGAAAATCCTTCTAAGTACTCAGGAAATCATATGAAATCATCAGAAAATCTTTGAAAATCCTCAAATACGCAGAAAATCTTTGGCATTACTCAGAAAATCCTTAGAAGTTCTTAGAAAATCATAGGCAATACTCAGAATATCCAAGGAAATCCTCAGAAAGTATTTGGAAATCCTCAGAAAATCTTTGAAAATCCTCGGAAAATCCTTGGAAATACTCTGAGAATACTTGGACGTAGTGAAGAAATCATAGGAAATTCTCAGAAAATCCTTGGAAATCCTCAGAAAATCTCTTAAAATCTTTCAAAACACAAAAAATCTTTGGAAATACTCAGAAAATCCTTAGAAGTTCTTAGGAAATCATAGGAAATACTCATTAATTCCCAGTAAATACTCAGAAAATCCTCAGAAAATCTTTGAAAATCCTCAGAAAATCTTTGAAAATCTTCAGAAAATCTTTGGAAATATTTAGAAAATCCTTTACAATATTCAGAAAGCTATTGGAAATACTCAGTAAGTCTGAGGAATTACTCAGAAAATCCTTGGAAATCCTCGAAAAATTCTCTGATATACTCAAAAAGTCCTTGAAAATCTTCAGAAAATCATAGTAAATCCTCAGAAATTCTTAGTAAAAGAAAATTTTTGGAAATCTTTAAAAAATCTTTGGAAATTTTTGCATCCAAAAGGTACGATTATTTCTCCCTAGTATCCACTGACACCAACAACGATGAGCTTCAAAGGAAGTGTCATTTTTCGCTTTCCGATGAAAAAACTTTCGGTAAAAGTAAATACTTCCATAAACAACATTTTTTCTGAAACACTGAACAAACTGAGCCCAACTCTTTTTTGAAAATACATGAGATTAATACATAAACGTCATCATCCCAACCACCCGATTAATGTTAGAACTTCTGTAACCGTAAGGGACTCGTTCAAAAGACACGCAACTGGTACACACACCGCATAAAGTTCACATTGGGCCTTATCATTATGTTGTTCATATCCACCCCCGTGGAATAGTCTCAGCATTATTTTAAACTCGATTCGCCAGTTGTGCGGGCCGTCCGATTCAAATTTGTTCGGGCCTGCCTTAGACATTTGTATCTTCTAAACCTGAAATTATCTGATTAATATTTGTTAGTATGAAATCTTGCATTGGAGCTGTACTATTAATGTAGTTGTTGAAAAGAGCACTTACTTTCGTTATTTACGCGCTATTCGACTTTCGAGCCGTTCAAAATTTTTTGACTTTGAAACCCCGGCCCGAAAGAATCATTCGGCTCGAAAGTCGAATAGCGCGTGAATATCGAAAGTGAGTACTCTTTTCAACAACTACATTAATAGTACACATCCAATGCAAGATTTCATACTAACAAACATTAATCAGATAAGTTCAGGTTTAGAAGATACAATTGTGTAAAGCAGGCCCGAACAAATTTGAATCGGGCGACCCGCACAACTCTAATTCGCCAGCACTTCATTTATTTATAAGAAAAATGAAAATTTTTTTAAAAAAAATTCATTTTTCTAACAATTTATTAATCAAATATTTTCCTCTACAAAAATTCCAGCACCCATTCAGGACTTATCGCCAAAGTCAGCGACGATTTTACATTATGACTACCACACTTGACAAATTAGTTTATAAGAAGAAAAATTGAAGCGTTTGGTGTGGCATTACGTTCTGTCAAAAATCTCGCTGTGCATTGACAGAAGCCGATGCCGCAACTAACGCGTCAATTTGCAACGACGAACTTCTTAAAAATACACACTTAACAGTACAAAAATTACCTGTTCCAAAACTGGAATTCAAATCTACTCAACCAACAATGCAAAGAAGACAGCATTTGTTGCAAATATGAAAAAAAGGCATGCAAAAAAGATTTAAATTAAATTAATTTTCATTCATCGACTACACTGTTTCAACCGACAAAACCATTGAAATATTCACCAAATATCCCCAAAATGTGTTGTACTTACATCGATCGATTCACGGTGATCATTTCGTAATCGTTGTCGGGATTGTAAAAAATATTGTCGATGTAATGTTGACCAGCGGTTCCGGCTACGATTGTGGCACGGCCGCGCCAATCTGTTGCAACGTTGCTAAAAAATGAATTCAAAACTTAAACCATGCGACAGGAGAATATCGTTCCACGGTCTTACTCATAGAATCCATTCCTGGCGGTCGTTTGATAAATGGGTAATCGAACCTTGTCGAAACCGGAAATTTCCACAATTCGACCACCTTTATTGCTATGCACATAGTTGTTGGTAAAATTGGAGACAACTTGTCGCAATGCGATGACGTCTGCATAAGCTGCTTGGTTTTGTGTGAAATAATTTTTGAAAATGGTGATCTGCTGATACGGTGACGATTGTCGGCCTTCTGCGTACAAAGTTGGACGGTTTCTATTGGAAGTAAATAAATTATGATGGATGAAGGCACGTAGTGATGTTGCTGAGCCACGTGAATCAGCACGAATGTATAGGCCGCCTTGGTTGTTCTGAACGAGATTATTCTGTGAATCAAATGGAAATTTTAGATAAAATTTTGTTGATTTGTTGTTGCAACTATTTACTCTAAAATGAATTGTCTGCATGTTTTGAACGTCGACCTTAACACTAGATTCACATGTGGAAAAGTTGCCGTACAACTGGCGGCAATTGTTCAAAATTCGATTGTTTTCCAATGTCAGTATAGGGGAAACTTCTCCGGCCGTTGTATACGAAATAGCTCCACCAACCGTACCGGATATTTCGGAATATGAAATATTATGCTGGGCATCACGGTCTAAGGTAAAAGCGAATGTTATTTCTTATGGAAGGAAATAGAACATGTCGTCAAACACTCACTGAACCCAATTGAAGAGATAGGCAGTGTTACGATTTCAGCGAAAAATCCGTGTTTTGCTGGTGCTCCACTTGCAATCAATCTCACACTTAAGATTGGCCCTGTGGTTCGGAATAGATTTTTGTCGTTGTCCCCTTCCGCTTCGATTCCACCGACATACTTCGCGGTTATGTTGTAGATGTCGCCATCGAACAAGTGTATTGAGTCGCGGCGTCCGTAGTCTTTTGAATGATTGAACAAATTTGACTGAAGCAATCGGAAACCCAAAGGCTTCACTCGATAAGCGCTTTTGAAGATTTTAACACAATTTACTGGATTGTAGTCGTACTTGTAGTACAAAATAACTCTCTCTTCGATTGTTATCTCCTTGGCCGTATCACAAATGTCAATTAATGAGAATAGATGGTATGGTAGGTCCAAACCCTTCAGTGGTATAAAACTAGACTCGTCGCTTTCACGTCCTTCACCAGTCAGCGAAATGGCATTGATACCTTGCCCCAAAGCATTCGTAATGTTAACAACTTGTAAATGAATTGTTTCACTCGGTGACACTAAATTGATCCCATGATGAGCACTGTCGACTATTGTCACTGAACTAATGAGTGGATTCTTGAAAACGGTTTGAATAGCCGGTGATTTTTCATTGTGTAACATTCCCGCTCTTTCGATGCGTAAAAATTCTAAATGGCTTTCTTGTGGCCGAACACTACGGGCTCGTACGTCACGTACCCGGTCTTCGAATGCATTACTTTCAAATTCCGAATGGGCGAACCGTATTCCACCCCAATAATGTTTGGAATCAGCAACGCCATTACAACTAACGAACACAAATTCATCACGCCATTGGCACTCGTGACGTCGTCCATACAATTGACCATTTAATCGTTCCGCACATTCGCTGAAATGCGATTCTGTTCCCATACATTCTAAAGGTTGTACCCACGACCAAATTCGAGTCAGCGAGTTCGTATGGTACTCAATTCGCTTGTCATGACCAAAGTAAACATCCAATGGATCATATCCTAATTCGCGGCACACCACTTGAGCATTACGTTCTGTAAATCTACGATCACATATTGGCACCCATTGCAGAGTCGTATGATTGAAATATTCCAAAAAGCCTTGATGCGACGGATCAATCTCATTTTCATCTAGAGTACAATTTCGCTCAGTACACAGGCGAATTGTGTCGTAGTTAGTCATGTGTTCAATGGCACGTTTTTCAATTTTCTTAGTTTGAGCTGCCCTCGGTGTTTGTGGTCGGAGAATGATTTCTCCACTCGCCCCACCTCGAGCAATTAAAGTTCCTAACACTAATATACCCACATTGGGCGCAAATTCCATCTCTACTCCCTGTGCGATGGTTAACGTTACGCCAGGCATTACAGTTATGTCCGCGTTGATCATATACGGAATTGTCCGCGGCAAAATTTGGAAGTCTTCGAAAATTCTTCCACCAATGTTGTCCAGATCTGTTGGTCTCTTGTCACCGAATTTCACCGACACACTGCCATCGACATTGTCTTCGAGCAGAAATGGTCTGAATTGAACCTCCGCATGATTATTCCAATCGTCGAAATCGAAAATCTTCGAAAGTATGTAGTCGGGATCAGTGGAACCCCACCAATTTTCCGTAGCATCCAAAAAGTTGTTCAGCCTGGCGGATTTGATGCCGGCTACCAAATCGTAGATCATGTTGTTGTTCGAAATCAAATTTCGGTAAATTTTCACTTTTTGCACTCCACCGAATCCGATAACACAAGTCGGGTCCATAGTATAAACACGACGTCCTCGCGGCGGTAAACGAAAACTTCCTCTGGTAACGCTGGCGAGTTTTTCGTATCGATTGTTTTTGATTTCGTTGTAGGCAAATAGTGCAGGAACCTCGCCCAACACTTCACTCAAACTGTCCGCCTTAAACTCCACCATGTACTTTCCGTTGTTGTCGGTTATGCGATTGTAGTCAATTTTGAATTTCTTTTCCATTCCTTTAAAGCCTATGAGTCCGTACTCACAATCATTGTTCGAGAAAACATTTCCGGTGATGTTAACAACAGCATAGTGACCCATTATGTTAACACCGAATTGAATATTCCTCGTCCAAGTGTCATTACCCAAATACACGGAATGTGTAAAGTTCTCGTTATATTGCCAAACATATGGCAAACTAATGTCTAAACCACCTTGACGATTGCCTTCGATTGTTGTGTCTTGCACAACGTAATGGAAAAGATTGTTCGACGATCGGAGATCCCTTGAAAATTGATGAATTCCCTGGCCATTGCTCAGGATCATTGTGTTGTTTATGTGAACGGTGACCTCTGACAAATTGCTGGTGTGTACATCCCAGAACGGCGAATGAACATAAAAAGCCTCGTCTTTGTTGTGGCTGATTTCACATTGAACGATTTTAATTGATTCGTTTGCCTTGCGCAAATAATGTTCCCCACGATCGCCTAAATATCGATTGTAGTAAGTCGCTGAGATGCCACGCAAATTTCTTTGAATTTTCGTGGATGTTACATAGAGAGTTGGAACCGGTCCACGAACAATTCGCCTCGGAATGTTTTGTACGGGAGCTGAGGTTGTGGAGATTATAATAACAACGCCACCCAGAGCATTTATTCCGCTCTTATAATGCAAAACGATTCCATAACTGCTGCTCGAAAATGGAAAGACGGATAGGTCACGTGAAAGTTGATAAACATCTGACTCAGTTGTTCCAGTTTGTGAATCATAAATCCATATATCTTCCGTAGAGCCATTTTGGATGGGATTAAGCAATTGTAAGCCAATCACATAGCCGGGTTGGCATCGTATGTGAACAGTTCTCTCAATCGGATCACCAGAGTGTCTAGCAGTCAAAATATGTCGACTTTGCCACTGATCAACGTCTATATTCGAACTTTCCCTTGGCAGAACCATCGGATGATAATCTGATTCTTCAACGTTGAAATCGGGTGCCAATTGAAACCAGCCAGCCAATTCACGTTGTTCAATCGCCGATATAACCGAATCGTGGCTGATTCCAGACCCAAGGTTATCTTTGATCATTGATCCCTGAACCCGCAGTCCTAATTGTTTCAAACTGATGCCACTTCCACGATTGTTAGCAAATTCCGAGTTCCTTACATTGTTGATAGATCCTCCGTAGATGTCAGAGTATATAATTCCCAGACCGTCATGCAAATTGTTGACTATGCGAACATTTTCCAAATTGTGTTTAGCAAAATCCATTTGCACAGCCGGCTTGAAAGTATTGGTCGCGTAATCAAACAAACCAGCCTTTTCGATGGTAACGTATTGCAAGTCAGCACGTTCAGCTAACACACCGAACCTCAGTCCAGCCCATGCTCCTTCGTAACATTTAATGCCTACGTCATAATCGTGCGTGCAAGAATTAAGAAATTCACCGTGCGCAAATCTCTCCGCTCTGCATTTAGTAATATCAATGTCATGTTCCGTACACCTTACATTCGATAGTAAAATATCTTCTGTAGTGCCAGCATTCGGTACTTCGGAACGAAGTAGTCGCCAATCCATTGGATTCAAGGCGAGTCCAAGTTGATTACACACTAAGGCAGCATCTATTTGGGTCCATCCATAATCACAAACCGTACCCCATTTCCCATTCAGATACACCTGTAACCGTCCTTCATGTTCCGATGCACCACCCAGCAATCTAACAGGAACATTAGGACTTTTTTCTTGAACTTCAGTTATCATCTCCGTTTCACTGTCTAGATTTTCCACTTCACCATCTACGGTTTCGTTGTCCAATGTCATTACAGGCGCGCGTTTGAGTGTAAAGAAAATATCATCTGGACCCCTACCACGAGCTTCTAGTTTACCGGCGACCATCATACCTACAGATGGAGCGAAATTTAGAACAACACCTTGCTGAAGTATAAGTTTCCCCCCAGGGCGAATGTTAATATCTCGTTCGACGGTGTAGACCCCAGAGGGTAAAATTTCTTGGCCATCGACTTCACCACCGACATGACTGGAACCTTCGGTATAGAATTTCGGAACAAACGTTGATAATTTCACGATGGTCATGGAGCCTGGATTCGAGTTATGGAGTAGGAACGGAAGGTATTCTATTTTCGCCAAGTCATATCGATCTTTGCGATGGAACAATCTGTTGAAGATTTGCTGTTCGTCGGTGTGTCCGAGATAATTGTATGTGACGTTAATCACTTGACTTTGATCCGATATTTGTGATCCGACTTCATATTTGGAGTCTAAATTTTCCAATATGTTTCGATAGACATCGACATTACTAGACGAAATTACAACTGGAGCTGCAACTCTCGATCTGGGACTCAATCGATTTTCTCCAGACCTTCCTTCACCCTCTTCTTCGACCGGTCCAAAAGGTTCGGTAATTTTATTCGACCGAACGAAATTCCTGGTAAACAGCAATGATTGAACTTCTCTATCACCAAATGGCGAAAGACCTAGTGAAGCCACGTACACTCCAGTATTTTTATAAAATTGATTATTCTGCACCGTCAGTCTCACAGGAAGCCTGAGAAATTCTTCCCATGGTTTGTTCCGAATGAGTAGAGCGCCATATTTACCATGTCGGAAATGATTGTATTCAATTTTCCCAATCAAATTCAGCGCCGGACTTATGATGACGCCAATCTTATTATCGTTTTCGAAAACGTTATGTCCAATTTGAAGCCGCAAAAATTCTCCCGGATTTCGATTGAACCAACAGGTTTGAATATCGACCGAATTCGATAAACTTTCGTTGAAAAGATTGCCAGTGATGTTAACATAAGAATTTCCGCAAAAGTTACCATGCAAAATTCCAGTCTCTAAATTTTTGATTACATCCGAGTATTGAACAACAGTCGTTTGGTTGAAGGCGATGAACTCCTGACGATCTTTATTTGTCGTTTCATTCAACCAAACAGCGAATCCATAACCGGCATTTGAGCTTATCCAAGTTCTTGAAATATTTCGGTTACCACCGTAATAAGTGACATTCACTCCTCCGCCTTGATTGAAGCTGATACGACTCTCCGTTACATTCACATCACCAGCACCACTAGTCACATGAACTCCAGCTGCATGTCCATTGTTTGATACAGAGCTTTGATGAACATGTATCTGAGATCTCAAATTATCGATGGCAATGCCACGACCACCATTGTCAGCCACCACGGACTTTGTCACGTTCAAGTCGTAGGCCTTAAACTGTCCTGTAGTTAGGCGTAAAAATCCAACAACCTCTGACCTGGGATCGGCCCGAAATTTTATATAAATCTGATTCCGCGTACTTGTCACAGTCTGTGGTCTGGTGTTGTTTCGAAGCAACCAGGAAGTCAGCAATCTGTCATTGTTTGATTGTCCATCATAGATTTGTAGTTCAGCGGTTTCATTTGATTTAAGCACGAAATGAACGAAGCTAACAGTCAGCAGGTAACCGGGTTTTGTGAAAAAGTATTTCCCACATTCTTTAGCTCCACCCGCAAACTGAGACTGTTTCAGAGACACAGCTATGGGATACGTTTGACCGGCAGTCGTTGGTAAGGTACAAAAATCGAATATGCTACTGCGATCCGTTCGTTCATCGGACCGAAGATCATGACCAACATATTTGATTCCATCGTCGCCGTTATTGCTGACTGTACAATCCTCGAAATGTGCGAATCCATAGCTGGAATTTACAAAAATACCGATTCCTCTACTCCGTCGCACTGTCACATCTCGCAATGTAAACGCAGAATCTGGTCGGGTAATGTTGATGCCAGTAAATGCAGAATGGTCGATGGTTACAAAACTCATCACTGGTGGGATACCAAGAACTTCAAGTGAAGCTACTGTTGATCGACCACGTCCAGAACCAGCTCTAATAATATCCACGTGCTGTAGTTGCGATTTCGATACAGATTCGTACACTGTGTTATCCCAAGCAAGCCTGGGCTCTGATGGAGCATTTTCGAATCGAAGACCGCGCCAGTTCGACGAAGCGTTTTCATGCAGAGGAAGGCACTGCACACCAATATCGTTGTGGTAATCACAACTTCCAGCACCGATTTGTCTCGTATGCCACATACATTCAACTAATGATGATTCAGTACCACGGCATGCCGGTTCTTCGTACATCATTCTGGGATCAAAGTTTGGTATTCGTTCCACCCAATTCCAAAAACGGCCTCCCTGAAAACCCATTTGTCGACAAGTCGTTTCATAATCAGGAATCGTCCAACTGTAACAGTAATTTATTTTAGATTTGTGTTGTCACTTAAACCAAATTCGTTACTAAGAACTTACTTTCTCGAATTTGTGCAAACTGAACGCCACTTTCCTTCATGAAAAATTTGTAATCTACCAGCTAATGGAGATGGACCATCGACTAACCGTGCACCTAAATCCTCTGGGGTGTTGCTTGTTGCATCATTGTAACCAGAGTTACTTTGTGTGGTCAAAGTGATTCGTTCTTCCGGTGTTCCCTGAAACAAATATAGAAATTATGCTTTTAAAACACTCATGTTAACAAACGCTGTAAAACTGTCTTCCAAACTAATTCACAATTGAATTGCAAAAGGTGAATTGCGAGAGGAAAGAAAATTGTTTTTTCACATGCGTGCGGATTAAAAATCGTTTTTTTTTTCGCCGAATTTCCCTTCCCTAACTTTCGACGACGTTACTTGGGAGGAAAGTCATGTAATCGAGTGTTTATTAACCTCGTTGTCGCCTCGTATTAAGAAACTTCTTGTTAATATTCAATTTTCTCTACAAGTGCAACACAATATTTTTGATGATTGTGCTGAAAAAACTCAGGTTTTGTCCCCGCAAAAGCGGTGAGAAAAAGTTACATATTCCTCTCCGGTGAGAAAGTAGTTTTTTTATCACCGCTCCCACGTTACACTGAAAGAACATTTTGTCGTTTTCTCACGCACAAGTACAAAAAATGTTGTGTAACACTTGGAGAGAAAATTGAATTCAAACTTTCGTTCTTGTTGGAATTCACTGTTTTCTCCCCACGTATGACAAAATACTATTATGTAACTTTCTCACCGCTTTTGCGGGGACAAAACACGAGTTTTCTCACCGCAAGCATGAAAACATTTTCGTTTAGCTGTTAGCTCTCTTTAGATCTTAAAAATGAATTTTCTTCTCTAAGAATTAAATTTTTATTTGATTACAATTTTTACTAAAAGTAATTCCAAGATACTTCGTTAGGGGCGATCAGCTTGAAACCATTTACGCTGACATCTTGCTGCAACTTAAGCTTCCTAATAAGAGACCTGGGGCAGGAAGCCGATTCGGTGAAATTGATAAGCTCTGTTTTGTTAAAATTCAATCGTAATTTCCAATTTGAGTAAAAGCTCATCAGCTCTGCTAGGTAATCATTGAAAGCTTTGTTATAAAATAAAATTCTGTTGTGGACAAGATAGAGAATGGTGTCATCAGCGAACTGAAGCAACCTGTAGTTCTTTCTTATTGCTCTTTAGCATACTAGAACTATGCAGATGATATTGTTCTAACTTTATGAATTGAATAATTGAAATGAAAAAAATGATAAGGGAAGCTACATCGGCTAGCAAAAAATTGATCAGCTTAGGACCTAAAGCTGAGCCTTGTGGAACACCGGCTACGAGCGGTCTAATCGAGGACAACCGCTTATTGCCGACAAGAAACTCAGATAATAATTGACTCCACGAAATGTACATAAAATGCAATCGGAAAATGTGCTGATCCCATTTAAAGTGCTCCAATTCCAGGACATTTAACGTATATTAAAAAGCGCACTTACCGTTACATCTTTTCTTTGGAACGTGAAGTGCATTTATTGTACATTAAATGTGAATTACATGTACATCTAATGTACATTTAAAACACTTTGAATACACAACTAATGTACCTTTAATGTACTTTTTAGTGTGAATTACTAGCACATTTCATGTACATATATTGTTATGTATGAAAATAAAGGAAAATTTAATTTAGTTTTCGGACTTTTCTATTTCGGTTTTTCTTATTCTGATGATCGCTACGTCCTCCATCTACATTTTTTTATGCCAAGCTCTCATTTTTTTATTAGAAAAATTTCTGCCATTTGCGGGGCTCGAACCCAAGACGCTCGGGATTATGAGTCGAATGCTTTACCAATTGTGCCACCGGATACTTATGTGTTGGTGTGTTAAATTTGTATAAAGTTTTAAATTATAGAAAGTACATCACAAACACATTTTTGGTACATTAAATGTGATAGGAATAGTGTACACCTTATCACGCACAAAAAATGTGCGAAAAATGTACTTGTGATCTAGTGCAATAATTTCGTGTTTTAATAGCACAAAAAATGCGCCTTTTATTTACATCGAAAAATGTACTACATCACAAGCACATTTTTGGTACATTAACTGTGATAGGAATAGTGTACACCTTATCACGCACATAAAAGGTGCGAAAAATGTACTTGTCATTAGTGCAATAATTTCGAGTTTTAATAGCACACATACCACTTTACAGGCACATTTTTTGTAAATTTTATGTACATATTCTCAACAACATTGAATTTCGCACATTTAATGTACATTCAGTGGGCAACCACATTAAAAAGTGTAATCTGTGTTATCTGGGAAATGTGCGAGCGCTCAAAAAATTCTTCACAATTTTAATGATATTCGGTATGAATTTTATCATTTTGCACAAAAGGCCGTCATACCAAACTGTATCAAAAGCACTTTCCACATCGAGCGTGACAGCAGTAGTGACATGACCTCGATTTAAGGCATTCCCAACATCAGATGCAATACGAATAAGCGGGTGAACAGTAGACCTTTTACTTGAGAAGCCAAATTGGAAATTTGGTAAGAATTTTTCCATATGTTTAGAAAGCCTGCATTCAACAACTTTTTCGTAGAGCTTGGCTATGGTATTCAATTGACAAATAGGTCGCCAATTATTTAAAAAATTGGAGTTATTTTCGCCTTTCTCCAGCACTTGGGAAAATAACCAGAAGATAGAAGTTGATTAAAGAAAATCGTGAGGAAAATAAACATCGGAGAAGGCAATTGTTGGAAAAGGAAAATCGGCATCCTGGCCAGACCTAGGCTCTTCTTACTGATCCTGAAATATATTATCTTTTGAATCTCCTTAGCACAGGTGGAAACGCTTCTATGGTGGGCCTCTATCGTTCAAAGAGTTCGTGAGAGTTCCAAATCCTGAATGAGAAACCTCTTGGAAGGGGAACATTAGGAATCCGATCAATGAGCTTCACCGCGCCAACAACCATATTATTACACTGAGACGGATGACCAAACGTTAATTCGTGTTACGCCTGGAAAAGGTTGCCAAAAACATATTGAATCCTTGACGGATCATTAATCACCAATGTACTTCTTGCTAAAATTGTTATTTTGACTTGTGGGCATGACTTCCTAGAATCCTAAGCCTCAATGAGGAGAACTTCGGGCATTCACATATAAGATGAATGCCCGTCAGAGTTTCATTTTAGCCAGCTGCTTGCTCAATCCACAGTGCCCATTGTACGCCCCCACCACCCTCTTGATGCGTGTCCATGTTTAGTGATTCTCTAGCCCATTTCCCATCGGGCGCCGGGAACAAACACTTCGTGTGCGTTCCTTCATCATAGCCACACCAATAGTTAGAGAATTCCGACCTCACCTAACTCTTCTACGCTTTCACACACGCCGAGTGTGGTATGGGTATAAAAGGCTCTGGCCCGCAACGTGATGTCGCCGAGCCTTTCCTCGCCAGCTCATCTGCTCTCTAGTTCCTCCACGCCGGAGTGTCCGGGAACTCAGACCAGCGTTACACGATTTTTCAGTCCCATCTGGTTTAGGGTTTCCTCCTTAATTAGCTTTGATGTCACGACTGGCGACATGAGCGCCTTAATCACCGCTTCACTGTCAGAGCAGACTGTAACATTTTCCCTACAAGCCTCTGTCGAGACTGCCTCCCCCACTCCCATCAGTGCGACGAAAGTCTCAGCCTGAAAGACATCGACGAAGGTGATACCAACTGTTCACCGATAGAGAATACTCCGGCTCCCGCGCCCTCTGCACTTTTAGAACCGTCAGTGAAGCTCACAGTTCCTTCACTTCACCTGGTAAGCAGCTGGGCCAGCCTTCCACCTACTTACAATCATTAGAGAGCTTCGCACAGGCTCCAAACTTCGCTGCAATAGTGTCTGCTACGTTTCATGAAAAGTAAAAGCAAATCCATTCTAGAAAAATTGGCCTACGCGCTTAGAATAGACTCACACGAATTCACGGAAGAGTGACAAAAAATCCACGTACTTGTGTCGCGCTTAGAAAGCAATAACTTGTGTGTGTGTGTTGGCTCTATGTGTCCCTTTATATTTTTATATTTGGAGAGTGACACACGGACAGACGGACCAAACCAACAGCTAAATCTCTTTATCTTTTAATCCTGACCATAATTCATTATTTTAAATACTTACATATTAGAGCATTGAGCGAGTTTAACGACACTTGTTGCTCTTGCAAAAAAAAAATTGTAACCGAAGTTTTGATTTTAGCGCTGTACTTGAATGAAGATGAATTCGTCACATATACGCGGAGATCTTCAGAAACAAAGTGCTCTCAACTCTTCCTAGCTCTCATGGTGCAAGAAACTGCCATTTCAATACTTTCAGTGTACTTTTTATAAACACAACTTACTGGCACTTGCTTCAATTGATGTATTTTCTGAACAAAAGGATTTCATTCCATCTAAGTGATTTTTTACAAGGCGCCACAGCAACGAGGTCACATTTTCGCTACACTACCAATCGATTTTGTGTGCGTTATAGCAATTGCATTATGTTCAGTTTGTACATACTCTACTTAGTGTATATATAGAAACACTTTAGAATGTTATTGAACTTGAAAAATATCAATAAGATTTTGTGTGTTCGAACATAGTCGCGTGGGCTCAGGTGAATGCTCGACGTCGACCTTTTAATTCAAAATTTTAAGAAATCTAAGGTTTACAGAAGTTACTTTCATAACAACAGGAGTGCAATGTTTATGGAAAAAGCAGAGAAAATTTCAATGAGATTGAAGTATATGGTAAGAATATAGAAAAACTTGCGATTCTCGAGTTGCAATTTTCTATTAGAGGGGCAATTCCAAAACCCTTGTTTTCCCCAAAAACTCTAATTTTGTCCGAAAACGCGTCGCTAAGAGTTCTAATGACATGTATTTCATGAATGTCCACCTGAATTAGAAAAGCAAGAATCAGAAATCAAGAAATCAGGAACCAAAAATCAGGAAATGAAAATAAGGAAAAACAAAAATCAGGAAATACCAAATTTAGGAAAAACCAAAATTAGGAAAAACGAAAATCAGGAAGGAAATAAATCAAGAAAAACATTAAAGTTTTCAATTCCTAAGAAGCTCGCAATCTTATTTTGGGTATGTAGGGGGCTCTGCCCCCTAAACCCCCCGCGCCTGCGGCGAGCTACTAACGCCATGCAGGCTGCCTTCCGTGCATGGGGCTCTGCCCCAAACCCCGCGAGGGGCTCTGCCTCTTAGACCCCGCAAGGGGGGATATTCCCCATTGACGCCCCTACGCGGGGGCTACCGCAACTCGACCCCGCTTTTTTTTGGATTTATCACGGCCTGCGGCGCACTCTCAAAAATTATTTTCCTGCTTTTGGTTTTTCCTGATTTGCTGATTCCTAATTTTGATTTTTCTTAATTCAATTCGTTCCTAATTTTTGTTTTTCCTAATTTTTGATTTTCCTAACTTTTGTTTTCCTAATTCGTGTGGAATACCGTATTTCATTACATCCGAAGCATCACATAAGACGCGTGTGTAAATTAACCATTTACTTGTGGTGGACTGTAATGCATTTACAATTAATTTATTTTTAAATGCAGATGCAGTGTTATGATTACAAAATCATTTCTGAAACAATTATTACAATAAACTTTATATTTTACTTTCGCGTTCGAATTATTATGCAAATTTTGTTTTCAACATACTTTCGTAGAAATTCTTATTTCGCAATTCAGTCTACAGGCGCAAGAGTCGGGTTACGTTAACCTTAACAAATTATGGAATGATAGTTTACACCATCCGGAAACTAGCATTGTGAGCAACGGTATTTAAAAAGATGACGTGGAAAGTGGGTAAATGAAAGAAATTTATTCAACGAGTGCATTTTTGTTAGAAATTAAATTTTTATTTTCCCACATAAAGTTATTAGTGCAACTTTTAATACTTCAAAGATGCAGAAATTTATTTTATGTTAATGTCCCTACTTCCCTATCGTACGATTGGTCTACTTTCGATTTTATTGAAATTAATGGGCGAATTTCATTGTTGACATTAAATTTTTAATTTTAAAAAGAAAATCGTGAATAATTTTCGCTTTAAGAACTCACATTTAAACCGAATTAATGGTGAAGTACCTGAGAAAAGATATCTGAGTTTGGAAATGAGATCCACTGATCAGAGCCTGAGATTTACTCTGGGCAGGAAGTGCGAAAACGACTCTCATTTCGTCGCTGCAATGGAGTATAATGCGTAACAAATGTTGAAACTAATCGCCGTTATGGCTAATGCGTCAATCGATTGAGTTTATTGAAAAAAATATTCAGTTGCGGTGTGGGTCAGTTTCATAAATCCGAACACCATCTTATCTTATAAAATTTACTGATAACGTTATTACCAAAAATTTCCGTTTCACCAATCAATATATGCATGAAATTCTTCTCTTCGAATGAGTTTTAGAAAGTTAATTGAGTTGCCGAATCTAATTTGTGAGCAAATCGTTTTATTCTTTGGAAAGGGGGAAAAACAGAACAGATATGAAGAAAAGACGTGAATTTTTGGAAAAAATTGTGTCGTTGGATTTGTTTGAAGTACGTGTTGATTAGGACTTTGGTAGGTAGCACTTTCCCTTCTCAATTGAACGAAGAAACTGCCTGAAACTCCATACGCACAGCATACCTAACGATATAGATTATCGTGCGAGGTCCCTATGATGAGATATAGTCTATTTTTCTGTAACCAAAAATGGATTTTATGCCATGGAAATCGTGAACCATTTCTGTGGATGTTGTGACAACTTCCAAGTGTCCCCGAATTTTTATTTCGAAAAACTTCTTCTCATGTACTCATGGTCATTTCCGTCATTCTCATGTTGTTCTTAAGCCCACTGCACCTCGTTCCACCTCGGTGCACCTAGTTTCACCTCGGCGCAACTAGCTGCACCTCGGTGCTTCTTGATAAACCTAGGTGCTCCTATCGATATTGCGCTACGGCGCACCAGCGTGGGAAGAGCTCTCTCACCATGGCACCTGCCTCTCCGGGCAATTTTCTTTTGGCCCCGATGTACCTTTCATCAGTTTCTTCTAACGATCCCTCTTACTCGCCCGGTTTACTCATTTCAGTGCTAATTTTGCATTACGATGTTCCTCGCACCTCACCGCTCTGACGCTCTCTATTCTGGCACGTTGCATTCTCCTTATTGTTTTAAAACAAATCCCTCGCAAAAATCTTATTTCGTCGTTCCACCAAAATGCCGGTTTTCGTCCATTCCTCGGCTCCATCTTTCTTGGCATGCCGATTTCTCTTCGTGGTTGGCTTTTGATTGGAGATATTCTTTGAAAACTTCTTGATCGATATTTCCCGTCCTCCATCTTCGCTCTCTTCTATGAGTCATCTGTCTTATCGCCTACGTACTCTTTTTCACAGTGTACCTCAATGCCTGGTGATCGCTGTGTGTGTAACTTTCGTCCACTCTCCAGTTCAGGCTTGGTACTAGTACTGGACTGCAGAATGTCACGTCAATAATCGACTCTCGCCCATTCTTGCGGAATGTAGCTGCGTTTCCCATGTTTGCCAGAACCACATTTAATCTAACTAGCGTTTCTTGACTGAAACCTCTCCCATTTGTAAATCTACCGCCCACTCAACTGCCCATGCGTTAAAGTCGCCTCCAATGTTAACTGGGTTTAGTCCCGTTAGTTCTCCTGTGAGTAAGTCTACCATTCGTTCAAACTGCACGATCGTCTATCTTGGTGGTGCATAGCTGCTGGCAATATACACTCCGTCAATTTTCGCTATCACGAATCCTTCGATTAAGATTTATTTGGATCACTTCCATTCTTGTCCTGTCTTAGATTTAAGCGCCTGTTTAAATACTGGGCATCTCGCTCCACCAGTCACGTGGTCATTATCTGACGTGCTCAGCAGGCATTTTGGCGGGTTCTTGCATTCTCTTGCAAGATGGTTTCGTCCCTCACATCTCCTGCACAGGCTGGATCTATCCTCTCCCTTACAATTTCTTGCCTGGTGTCCAAAGTCCATGCACTTGAAGCACCTTTCTAACTGCTGGGTCCAGCCCACTTTTATCTTGCCGATTTTCAGAATCTCAATCTGCGTCCACTGGGAGTTTTATTTCCGCTGTTCGGGAATCGTCTCTCGTTTTCCTCATGCGTATCGTCATTGAGTCTATCTCGTCATTTATATTACCTTGCTCTTTCAGAGCTTTTCGAAGGTCTTCGCTTGTCGAGATCTCGTCCATATACCTACATTCAATCGTGGTCCTTGAAAATTTGGTCGCATCTTTTTTTTAGGATTTCAGCGTACCTTATTCCATCTTCCGCCACCACTATCAGAGCATCAGCTTTCGGTCTCAGCATTTTTAGCTTCGGCTTCTTTTTCTTCTGCTTCTTTTTGTTTCTCACCTCTCTCCACTCATTAAGACGAGGCTTCGTAGTTTGCGTATCTAGTCTCCATGTGGTTTTTTCGTTTTTGCTCTTCTTCGCCGCGGTTCTTGCTGTGGGCGTAACATCCGGCGTTTGTTTTCTTTTTGACGAGAGTTTGGTAGCTAGTACTTCGACTGTTTCGCCTATTTTTCTCTTTCTTGTCAGCTGTTTCTGCTTTCCGCGTCCACGACTTGAGGTCCTGTTGCAATTCGTTTAAACAGGCTCTAATGTTATATACGAAGAGGAATCGAAGGCCATATGCATAACGCTGACGGAAGACAATGAATGTCGTAGAAAGAAGAAAAAGGAGTGTCAAACTATGAAAACAGTTAGGACGCAATTAAGAGCCGAGTCACTGAAACAGTGGCAGCAAGAGTAGGACTCCGCGGACAAGGGAAGGTGAACTCATAGACTCATACCAAACATAACGACATGGGTACAGAGGAGACATGGATAGGTTTACTTCCAACTTCCAATGCACAACAGGTCCACTGGAGGCTTAGGTGCAGGACTGCTGTCCACTCACTTTAACCTTAAACCTAACTTCCAACTGACACAGTTTCTGTCGGGCCACAGGTGCACAGGCTTGGATTCACAGAGTCACCTTTCTGCACGACATGCGAGAGAGACGAAGACACTGCGGTGCACGTATTATTTGCCTGCCGCCGCTTCGAACAAGAGCAAGGCGAGCTGATGACTGTCAGTAGGTCTTATGTAAATGCCGAGAACATAATATCGGAGATGTGCAGCTAGGAGGAGGTGTAAAAAGTAACGAATTGCCCTTCGTTTCAAACAAACCTTAGGCGATTTATCCGATTTATCCGCATCGCACACTTACACTGACGTGCTAGCTTGTAAACGTCAGTGACATAATTTCAATGTTTTGAAAAGCTTGAATGAGCTTTCAACTTCTTTTGAATTGACGTAATATATTGGAAAATCTATTGAATTCTTCAGAAATTTACATTTTTCAACGGGAAATGAGAAGACATACAAAGTTCACGAAAACATTTCCAAATAAAAACCTTCTAAAGTCAGTTTGATTATGCGTTAATATGGGCTAGCGAGGCAGAACATTTATAGAATAGGTTTTCTCAATTTGCTGAATAATCTTCATCACATACGAATTAAGCCATGAGTGCAACGACAATCGAACGGGTTGAATTTCTCCTCCGTTATGAATCGCAAAAACTTAAAAAATGAAATTAAATTCTAAAATAAAAATATTGTCGTGAACATTTCCCATTTAAGTTAAGATCTCACCAGTAGCGTACAAAGTTTGAATACAGTAATTGGGTTCCTTCCCTCATGCTTTTCTAGATACGAGGCTTCGCTACAAAACACAATATTTTCTTTTTTGTTTGCAATGTGAACAAAAGTGATGAAGAGTATGGCCAAATACATAAACTGAACTCTAATCAAAATAAATTCAAATATCAGAAGTGGCAATAGCCGTAACTCATTTATTCAGTGAGTTGAATGAATAAAAAAATTAATGAAATCTACAAATAAAACGTTTACAGCCTGAACTTGGTGACCGTTGAATGAATGAAATTAGTATTCAGACAATTAAATTAGATGTAGTAATTCGTTTATAAAACGCTCGCTCACAAATCGCATGACTTTAGTCGCGTGGGCTAATTTTGTTTGAACCTTTTTTTACGCATAAAGAAAATCCCTATTTATTGTGATAAACTTTGACGATTATGCTGCCGCGGTATATGCATTTTTACATTGAACAATTACTGGAACTTTTATGTTTAAAATTTTTAATTATTTCACTAATGAGCGTGATGAATGGAAGCATTTAGAATAGAACCGAAACAAAATATTACAATGAATAATTACGGTTGAAACAAAGGGATCACACGATTACAGTATGCGAGTATCACATGCATTGCACAACATATGTTGGTTCTGTGGTGTTTATGTCTCCAGTGAATGGTGTCTAATGAAATATTGACATCGTGTGCCAAACAAGAATGCAAGTAGTTCCAATTAAATTTAATTAAAGGTGACAGATTATCTTATTCGGGGTTAATACATTAATGAAATAATCACTTTTCATCACATAATAGGATGTTCATGTGATTGATAGGAAGGTCGGTGTCGTTTGACAAATGACGATGGGTGTGGATTGTAGGCGGTTACAATGGAAAATCACTTCTGAAATTGTTCGAACAAACTGTTTCAATTTTTAAACGGAAAATTAAAACAGTTGAAATGCCCAAAATGTAACACTTAAAAAATGTGACTGTAAAATGTAGGAATATGGATTCCTACTCCTCTTTACAAGTGGTAAAATTATTCTATTTTTATTATTGGATCCATACAAAGTACGCAAAGGTCCTATATGTTTACTACAAGACATTTTACCAGGGCCTATTTTGGTGAAATTATTTCTCTAATTTCACCAATTTCGCTAAATTTCCCCAATTTAGCTAAATTTCACCAATTTCACCAATTTTTCTAAATTTCCCTAAATTTTCCCCAATAATAGGCCCTGCCAGGGCCTATTTTGGTGAAATGATTTCTCTTATTTCACCAATTTCGCTAAATTTCCCCAATTTCGCTAAATTTCAACAATTTCTCTAAATTTCCCTAAAATTTCCCCAATAATAGGCCCTGTTTTAGTGTCAAATGAAATCATTTGATCTCACAAAACTGGAAAATTGTTTTTGTGGAAATCGGGTCAGTGGTCTGCGCACTGCGACCAATGGAATGGACGAAACTGAGTTTCTTGGCCATATACGAAAGCAGATGGTTTTTCCTCCATATTTGCTCAGCTATTACAATATGGAGAATTACTCTCAAAGGCAAAGCTGATGAGAATTACATTTCAGGGAAAACAGTTTCAGGATTTCTTGGAGAAACTACGTGGGTCATCTATGTGATATGATGCAGGGGAGAACATTTTGGTCATCAAAGTCAATGGTCTCAGACGTACTTCCGTAGGGCCTTTGACATCACCTTAGGTAATTTCTATGGATCTTTGAAATTCTTATAGTTATAAAAGAACGTAAAACATTGAATTGTTTGCTCATTCCTAAACGTTCGAGTCTTTTTGCAACATTTATTCTGTTTGCCACATCTATTCTGATATGTATGGGTTTATATATCTATTATCTTGCTATATTACAGAGGAGGGGGGGGGGGTTGAACTTGTACTAGTTTGCACCCAATATCGACGAAAAAACCGGCGCCACTGATGGATTTACAGTTGAGTGATAAAATCGACACTTGAATCTATGAAAATATTTGCTTGCTCTCTGATATAAAGCGTAATATATCAAGTAAGCGATCTTCGAGGTGATTCACGTATGTTAATGAGCTAGCTACTTGACCATATAATTAGATAAAAACTGTCTTAGCATCGAAGCTGGAAAATATATTTATTTTTGTCGAGATACGAATTTATTTCATAAAATGACTCACTGCATGCATAAGCCTTGAGCACAACCGCTATGTGCACAATAATTACGGATTATAGATTTTAAAGTTTTCTTATAAAAACATATGCGTAATATAGGAGGTAAGATTTTAGTGACATACCTATAATTGCCTATAGCTTCTAATATAGAGCACGTAGCAGTTTTTTCTGTTGCTTCAGGGGTTCTCTTGTCACAAATGTTTAGACGGAAGGACGGATCGAGTCCTAAGCCTTAGAAGAGAGTATTATGGACACTCTGATATAATAAACTGTTTCATTTCAGAGAGAATTCGTCGATGGTTACCCGATTTCCCAGGCCCAGGCAATTTAAGTTTTCCTTGAACTCTCATCGCTCTTATGGTCTCACTGGCCTCGACTAAAATCGCGCGATTAGAGAGTTTGGGCAAAGCCACTTATAGCCAAATTTATGACATATACATATAGCTATTTGTTTTGAGTTATATGTTTAAGATATAAGTTACAAGTTTACGTTATAAGTTAACATTTTAAGTTAAAAGCCCAGATCAGTGTTGTAACTGATCCAGACCAGTACTGATCAGTTTCAAAACTGATGTGCATCAGAACTAATCAGTTTCAAAACTGATTTTGATTAGTAGTTTTGTAACTGATCAGTACTGATCCGGATCAGTTTAAACACTGACCATTTCTTATTCGGATCAGTTTTAAAAATAATCAGTACTGATCCAGTTTTCAGACTGATCAGTACTGATTCGAATCAGTTTTAAAACTGATGAATACTGATACGTGTCAGTTTAAAACTGATCGGTACTGACCCGGATCAGTTTTAAAACCGATCAGTTACTAATCTGATCAAATACTGATCTGGGTTATAAACTTACAACTTGTACCGTAAACTTGTAACTTATAAATTATAACTCATAGCTCGTAACGTAAACTTATAATTTATAACATAGACTTGTAACTTATAACGTAAACATATAACTCATTACTTATAGCTATATGTACATGTTATAAATTTGGCTATATAAGTCGCCCTGCCGAAACTCTCTATCCCTTGTGATATAATATACTATAAAGTCATTTGTTTATATGAAGAAACTGAGAAAACTATGAAAGGAGTTACTTATATAACAGAAACTATCAAATATGTACTTACCACCGCACTGAATTCGCCTTTGACCGTTATTCCAATCATAGGAGCAAATCGAATTTGAACACCAGGTTCAATAATTAATTTGGCACCATTTTCAACAATTAAATCCGTTTTTAACACATAAGGACTATCGGATACATGTAACGTTCTCTCGCCTACAATAGCACCCCCTTCGAGCTCTGTTTCCCGATACTCGGTATCACTGTTAATTTCATTATAGGACACTTCTTGACTGTTAACAACAGCGATCACACATATTGTTGTAAAGACACATATTTTCACTAAATTTTGATACAAGTTTCTCGGCATTTTGATGGTTTTTGTTTCAACTCATTTTTCTCGCTGGCTTTCAATCACTGGAAATAATTACAATTTTATTGTTAAACGAAAATTCACTTAGTTATGCTTTCAGTGTTACAATTTAACTCTAATTAAGATTTTAATTTATTTATGAGAAACTTTACTGCACCAGTTCCATCGAAATTCGTCAGCCCACATTTAATGCTAATAATACATAAAAACCTGTTAGACATTCAAACTATCAAAATGTTATCTCTTTAATATCGACTTTACGTACGATAACAGTTATGACTCGCCTAAGAGATAAGATAATGCTAAACCATTAGAACAGGTGAAATTCTTTGTGTGTTTATCGCTATATTGATGTCGCAATATTTGTATTTGGTTGTGGAATGAAATGTGAATGAAGGTGGTTTGTTTGTGAATCGTAAAACCATTTTCAACCACCGCGCAATTGTTTACACAAATAAATTTTTAGACATTTCGGTACGTTGTGTGCTTTTGGACATTTTTTTTTCTATAGAATCCTCTAAAAGGGTTCGTGCACATATGACATCACAATTGCTATAAAAAATTACTATCCATAAAAGGGTCATAACTCAGTCAGGACAGCAAAATTCGTTTATAGAACTCTGGCTACCCCCCAAACACACCTCTATTTGGGAGGATAGGCAGAGTTCTATAAATAAAATTTGCTGTTCTGACTGAGTTATGACCTTTTTATGGATACTAATTTTTTATAGCAAGTGTGACGTCATATGTGCACGAACCCTAAGAGATTGCCGAATAAGTGGTGTGTAGCCGGCGTATTATAAGCAAAACCTCTGACCAGTTTGCAGTTATGGACCTTTTTTATTTTATAGTGTGACGTCATATGTGCACAACCCCAAAGAAGAAAATGGTCATGGGGTGTACTGTAAGGGGTCGTACACATATTGAAGTCACACTTGATATACAATCCAAAAAGTCCATAGCTGCAAACTGTCAAGAGATTTTACTTTACGGCAATATCTTAGGGGTCATGCATATATGACGTCACACTTGCTATAAAAAATTAGTATCCATAAAAAGGTCATAACTCAGTCAGGGCAGCAAATTTTGTTTATAGTACTCTGGCTACCCCCCAAACACACCCCCTATTGAGGGGGGGGAGGCAGAGTTCTGTAAACAAAATTTGCTGTCCTGACTGAGTTATGACCTTTTTATGGATATTAATTTTTTATAGCAAGTGTGACGTTATATGTGCACGACCCCTAAGAGATTGCCGAATGTCTTATAGTAGAAATTTCAAGAAAACATACAGAAATAAGTTTTCGACTGGTATTCTTCAGATTCAGTAGTAGAAGGCATGGACTTCCATGGAACCAAAAGAAGAGAAGAGACTAAATATTTATTACAATTTTTTCTAATTTTAACTGGAAGAGACTGTGTCGGAATTTGGTCTATGGAATCCCCAAAGGAGGATATAACATAAATGAATAATTGTGAGTTGTTTTTTGTTTATAAAGATGATACGAAAAAATGGTGCTAAAGTAAATAAAAACAAATACTAAACATTGTCTGGCTGATAACACAAAAACATTTTAATTGCAAACAAAAACAAATTGTAACAACAACGAAGACCAAAAACACTGTGAAATTTAATGCCAACATAGCTTTATAAAAGACTCTTTCATAACGTAAACAATAGTCGAAGAACAATAAACCACAGTAGTGGTAATGGGTCAAGTTGTAAGGACGGTATTAACGCAACGAACGACTTGTATTGATTTTGTGTTGCTGCTGCTGTTGCACATTTACTACGTTCACAGAACACCGAAACAAGCCCATTCTCATAAGTGGGTCATTAGTAAATGCAATTACAACATTTTCAACAACACGTCGTTTGTATGAATCATTTAATTTATAACATTAAATAAAAGAACGAACTGAATTAAATTCCTATGTAAATGCTGAGTTATATGATCATTCATTCATCATTTATTTCGGTTAAGACGACAGTCAGACGATTTTTTTATTCAAAAGACATTTAAATATTTTCGTTAACAATATTCGCGAGTAAAATGCAAATAGCCCCATCCTCTTTCTCCACACAACTGAAACAATGGATTTAATTTCAATTTCACATTAACCTTTACACTTCAGGAGAGTTCACAGCAGGGGGAAATGATCTTTTGAACATTAACTATAAAAACAAAAATTATATTTTATTCCGACCGTGGTTCACGTAAGACTAAAAATTAAACTGTACATGGTCGTCGATATAGCAGAGAATAAAATGAATTTTCGTTGTCTGGTTGTGTGTTCTTCACGCGCAAACGAGTGCTTGTTGTTCTCGAACGCGACATTATTAACGTTTTCAGCAAAATGAAACATACTGTAGAATTATGTGGACTGTTGAAGTAATGGAGTGTATGCTTCGTACCACACGGTACATTTACAAGAAAAACCTGTAGATCACGAAAACCAGTGCATCGACTGTTAAGTATATTATTCAACGGAGCGTAGATACCGTCACGTCATGGATCGTCATCGATGGACTATGATGAAATCGACAGAAATGATCGCCGTGGTAACAACATAAAAATATTTTATGTGTATGTTAACATGTTTTAATGTCTTTCATCGTCTTGAATTGTCGTAGTCTTAAAGGTATGCAATGCATTCTCCGTTGTATACCTTTGGAAGTAGTAAACATTTTATGTAACAAACACAATATGTTTATAACACAAATAAGCCATTCGCAACAATGATCATGTCTTTGTTTCGTTATTTTTCGCCAAGAGTATCTGATTCGTAAATTTGATAATATTAACGAATAATTGGCACAACAAAAAGCCGTGAATTTTTACAACATTTTTACCGTTTTAACGACCGGTGCTTTCCATTACATAAACCATAAAATTGAATTGATAATTAAGATGTTTTAATGAAAAGAAAATTAAGATTCAAGAAATCGTCTTTTGGATGAAGGTAATTTAGGTATGGCGCATAATAATTAACATTTTTATGCACAGGCGAAGTACAAATTACATAGTTAAAAATAGCCAGGCGTAAAAAAACATGAAATGCACATTTTGTGAAGAAGAATTTAACTACTGGAACGAAGGCAAACACCTAAATTTTACTTGATGACGTTACGGAGCCCGGTTTTTTGTTCCACTGATCGCCTCAATCAACGCGTTGAGTGCAACATCGGCTTCTGTCAAAATATATCTAATTTCATGACACCGTACCAGTAATAAGTTAATTACTAAAGAATTTATGCATTTCATTCACTGTACTATGGGGCCGTACACATATGACGTCACACTTGCTATACAATCCAAAAAGTCCATAGCTGCAAACTGTCAAGAGATTTTACTTATAGTACTCCGGCTACCCCCCAAACACACCACCTATTTGGGGGGAAAGGGGGGTATCCAGAGTTCTATAAACAAAATTTGCTGTCCTGACTGAGTTATGACCTTTTTAGGGATACTAATTTTTTATAGCAAGTATGACGTTATATGTGCACGACCCCTATGTACTTTGACAGAAGTCGATGTTGATCTAAACGAATAGATCATGGAATCTAGTATTTCGGTTTACCTAAATGTTATGAAGATAAGAAACAAGAAATTTTATGCTTTGCGATATCGAGATGCAGAGAATATATCCCTATTAAGGGAACTAGTAGCTGGTAAACCAGTATTGAATCAAAGATGTTTATCAGCTTTTTGAGTTTGAACGCAATAAACGAAAGTAAGATCTTCGAGGTGAATGTGTTTTGTTTATTAATGGCTCCGTATACGATGCACTGGAAAATGACGTAATTTTTCTTTCAAGCTTTACGCACGATTTCAGCGAGATTGATTTTTCTTCGGGTAGTCATAACTGCATGTGGAAATTTTAAGAAAATTCTTATTTGCTGGGTAATTTGATCTGATTTTCCCAGAAAAATCTAACGCCAACGAAATGACCGGGAAAAGGAATCTAGCGGTAAATCTTTAAGATCATCATCATCATACTTTATAGACCGTTTATACATTCTGGTGTGGGGTCTTTCTAAATCTGATTTAATTGAGTCTATAAACCTTCTCCTTGGCCTACTACTATTTGGAGCCTGCTATTACCCATACTTTGAACATGTCCGTACCACCTCAAGCGACTAGCCCTTGCCGCCTCTTCCACCGACGTAGTTCCTAAATTTTCCCTGATGTCGTTTTTTCTGATATGATTATTCCATTGTTCCCTCCGATTCACCTTTGCTATGCTCCTCCTATGCAACCCTCATATCAGAAACTTCCGAGGCATGCACGAGATATCCGCAGTCCACCCAACTTTCACTACCACATAAAATCGTTGGCCTGAAGATTGATTTGTGAATAGCTCATTTTGTGCCGCAACTTAATTCCTTTTTGTTGAACACATGAGACCTCAACTGACTGGTCACTGCGTTTTCCTCCTTTCCCTAACTAGCTTGCCATCCTCTGAAAAAATGCTTCCTAAATATTTTAACTCAGAAACCTGTTCCAGCTGCTCCCCATTTAAACAACAAATTACCTCTTTCCGAGATTCGCCGACATGCATAATCTCAGTTTTGCTTACACTTATCCTCAACATGTGCACAATCCTCACGTGACATTCAGGCAGTCAATCCCCCTCTGCAAATCACTGGTACTATCTGCTAATAGAGTTAAGTCATCCGCATAGGCCAGGATTTTCATATTTACTTCCCCAAATCCCACATTTCCCAGCAAATTGGCCTGCCTGATGATTTTGTCCATGAAAATTATGAACAGAAGAGGAGAGAGGAAAAAGACCTGACGAACGCCCCCATTAACCTTGAAAGCCTCACTAATTTCACCATCTCTTCTTAATGCAGCCTTGCTCCTCGAGTAAATTAAAATGGCATCCCGACACACCCTACCTCAAGCGAAAAAAAGTTTTTTTTCGAAGGATCAGTACAGATACAAATGAACGGTTTTTCTGAGTCCACTAAGGCTCCTTCACTCCTTCCAATACTCTTCCATACTCTTTCGAAAATATTTCTTTTTGCTTGATGAAAATCGTGAAAAACCATACAAAATTCGGGAAAAAAGTGAATTATGAACAACATTCTACGGGGAATCACCAGCTCAGATATCGTCACTGTCTTTTTTCGCTTGTGGTATAGTGTGCCGAACAGCTTTTGCCTCGGCATCCGATCAAATGCCTTTTCTAAGTCGATGAAGCACAAGGATAGATCAATACTCCTTTCAAAGAGCTTTTCTATAGCGTGCTCGAGACAAAACATCTGCTCCTTCTTCATTCATAGGCGATTTGTTTTTTTTTTTTTTGATGCTATTGCCGGGGAGCTTGGCTAGCCAACAGTTCCGACGACGGGGTGATGACATTATTGTCTGCTGGGACCTCAAGAACCCATTGTGTGACCAGGGCGCCATCTTTTCGTGTGTTTTGTTTTTGGTGAATGTGGTGTCATCTATGGTACAGCAGCGGGACCAATTACGATGACCATTCACTGTGCATTGTTATTTGAATGACGTCATTAAATGCACGTGTTTCGTTACAGAAAATCGAATCCTGTAACTACCCAATTTCAAACAAATCACCGAAGCTTGGGTGTACTTGTGGACGCCCTTTTTAAAGATTGGAGCGATAAGACCGAAACTCCAGTCAGCAGGCATGACTGAGGACTTCATTGTTAAATTAAAAATCCTACAAAGCTTCATTTGGAATCTATTACTTCAAAAAATTACTTATAACTTTCGCTATAAAAGCAAACATTAGCTACCGTTTAATTGCTTACTTTGGCATGTTTGCCAAATACACATTTTGCTTGCCCCCCATGGACGGTAAACAAGTCGGCGCCGTTGATTAAAGGAAAATAGTTTCAAATCATGGAAACAAGAAAGAAAGAAAGAAAGGGAAATCTTTAGAAATTCTTCGCTCTACCTAACACCCCACTTTTTAGTCTGACGGAAAGCTCAGTTTTATGTTGAAGTACAGTTGCAGAAAGGTGAAAACCAGCATATCAAGCTAAAATTATGCCGTACGTGCTGGTTTTCATTTTTCTGTCTCTATATATTGGTTGGCGAGAACTGCAATTTGTAAGAAAGACAAAAGATTTCCACAAGACTTAAATAACTAGAACGAAATCCTCTCATTATAACATCTATTTGCAAATTCAAAGATTGACATCATTCCTCAATCTTCAAGCATGTCAAACATTATGCTGCATGGAATCTGAAAAATTTTCTTAATTGTATCATTTCAAAGTCTGTTTTTGTTTAATGTGTGCAACGCGTAAAATTTATTTCACTTCGTCTTTGATGTAAATGAGGCAAGAAATTTTTTTCACTTTTGTAATCTAAAAAACGTTGACATGAAATTATTTTCTCAGAATGACTCTTCGAATTGATTGACCAAAAATAAGATTTTATTGTTAAACACTGAACATTCCATTGTTGGCGGACTCAACTAACTGTATAAAAACGGTAGGAAGGAAATGTAATCAGCGGCAATGACAATTGCAAATTATAAAAAGTAGTAAAGTAGAAAGTCTTAAACAGTTTCGATGTTAAATGAAATCAAAATGTTTCCAATTGCGTATCAACGTATGACTCATCACAATAGTCGTAGCGAAACTGAACGTTAGTTCAGTTATCCACCTGATTCAAGTTTTTATGAATCACAGACTTCATAGAATCACCCACAAAATTGTCAGTATAACATTTACGACCGTGATACATTCAATTCAAATGTTGTCGTTGCTACTCGACCGTAATGAGTTTTGATAAAACAAAATTCAACAAAAGATCAAATGAGTCTATCGTCACTGAAATTCATGCACTATCGCTTTTTTGTATACACGAAAAAATCGTGCTTTTGTTGAATGCAATCGCGGCAATTGAATGCAATGTTTTGTTTAAACACTGATGTTACAATAATAATTCAAATAAAATGCACTCTAAATATTTTTTCTTCTGCCTTCACTCGTTCAAATAGTGAGTTGTAGATAGCTGCACCTTTACATGGATTCGATTTCTAATTGAAATTCTAACTTGACTCTTTGAACTATCGAAACGTAATGCATGTTATCTTTATCGTTATCTTTGAAGACGAATATTTAATTGAAGTGATCATTGTAAGATGGGTGCAATGAAAGTTTTGATTATTTTCGAACAGTATTGTTGAAGTCGTTATCTCAAGCAAACGAATGTTAACGTCAATGAAATCAAAACAGGACGGTGTTTCGAGTTGTAAAAGTAGTATTTTTTGAAACAGCGGGGTCTAATAAAGGTTAAATGCAATGATGTTAGAGATTCATGAAGAACTTCAATAGGGAGTGAAGGGAAATGTTTCTTGAGATGACTTGAGATCATAGGTATACCATGTCCAGGTTGGCCACAGATATTTTTCCATTAATTTCGGGGATTTTTTGAAAAATAGAAGAAGTGTATGGCAGAATAAAAAAGAGCTAAATACTAAATTTGATGTATTTTCGATGTATTTTTGATATATTGGTGATGTATTTTTGATGTAGGAGTGTTGTAGAGGTTGTATTAGTGGTGTGTTGTTGTTGTTTTGGTGTTGTATACATCCACATAACTTGTACAACACTAATACAATACCAGTACATCACTAATACATCACCAGTACATCACTATTACACGACCAGTACATCGATACATGATAAATTTGTACTCGTGATGTATTAATAATGTACTGGGTATATATTAGTGTTGTACAAGTGATGTGTATATAATGGTAAAAATTTTTACGCCACACATACACTTCATACATCATGAACACATCAAATATACTACACCAAAACAACGCATCACTAATACAACCTTTGAAACACTCATACATAAAAAATACATCAAAAATGCATCGAGAATACATCGAATATACATCAAATTTACATCAAAGTGTTCAAAATGAAAACTTTGATGTAAATTTGATGTATTCTCGATGTTTTTTTTATGTATGAGTGTTGTAAAGGTTGTGTATGGGATGTATTCTTGTTGTTTTGGTGTCGTATGTTTGGTGTATTCATGATGTACGAATTACATGTGTGATGTAAAAAGTTCTACCACCAAACACACATCACTTGTACAACACTAATACATTACCAATGCATAACTAATACATCACGAGTAGAAATTTATCATGTATCGATGTACTGGTGATGTATTAGTGATGTACTAGTGCTGTGCTGGTGTTGTGTTGGTGATGTATTAGTGTCGTATACAACCAAATATCCAATCTGCGCAATAGATATTCGAATGTATTGTATTTGGCATTTGTAAATGAACCAAACGACTTTACAACATTTGAAGACAAAAGTTCGCTCATCGATTTACAACAGCAAGATCCAAACCATATTCCGTTCCAAATTGACATTGATTACTCAGAGACATCGACAAGTAATGTGGAGATAGTAACAGTTTATCAGTACGGAAAAGGCAAATATGACAGATTGTGTGCTCAACTGGAAGCAATCAACTTCCAGCAAGAATTTTTGAACAGAGACATCGACTTAGCTTACGACTTTTTCATGCGAAATTTCAAAAATCTAATTGAAATGCATATACCAATGATTCAAGTAAAAAAGTACTCCAATAAGCCAAAGTGGTGGACGCCAAAGCTGCAAAAATTGATGAACTGTTGTGCAAAGCTCAATAAAAGGAAAGCTACAGCCGAATTTGAAGAGGTACTAAAAGAATTCAAGGAACTGAGAGATAAATTGTACAATGAACACATCGAGAGAATACAAAGCAATATCAAAAAGCGATCCAGCAGAATTTGCTCGAATAAATGGTGGTGTTGATAAGTACCCGAAGGAAATGCGTTACGGTGAAAAGATAGTCAGATCCAGAATCTACGAATCTCCATCAGGAGTACCACCAGGAAGCTCCCTCCGACCGAAAATGTTCACCATTTTTATCAATGACATGGTAGAGGTCATTAGGTATGCCAAACCGTTGCTCTTCGCCGACGACGTCAAATTTACGATCATGGAGATGCACTACGAATGCAAAGAGATATCGATTTGTCAAAAAGTGGTGCAATGACAATCGACTGCATTTAAATAAAGATAATATTTATCGGGACAACGCACAATTTATCGATACAATGTATACGCTGGGTGACCATATGATGGAAAGGAAGGATGAAGTATGTGATCTAGGCTTTTGGGTTGATAGAAAATTTCATATGGGTCAACACATCGAACTAACACAATTAAAAGCCGTCAAATTGTGGGATGCATACAACATTATTCGAATGGAAGGAGACACAACGTATACTGTATACTGCCTACGTTAGATCGAGATTGGAGTTTGCATCTGCAATCTGGAATCCTACCTCACGTGTTTATATTGATGACATCGAATCAATTCAGAAACAATTTGTCATTTACTTGCTGGAAAGTCGAAAAAATGCCACGTAAATTTGCAAAGCTTAGAAAAGCGAAGGAAGGTGCTGCTGTTTTAAAAACAATGTTAAAGACAATCTGATTTCATCGAAGTTTGTGATTCCCGACCATATTGAGTACGATTTGCGAGATTCGTCTGTGAAGTTGCTAAAAGAACCGCGATATAACACGAAGAATCTGTACGACCAGCCTATTGCTCGTCTAATCAGAACGGTAAATGAGTACAAAGACTTTATTCGTAGTTGTGGCAGAAGGTCGGCGAAATGAAAGTTATGAAATCAATTGGACTAGATCAAGAGGGAACTAAAGTTAAGATAAAATTGACATTGAATATGAACTGTGATATTAGTAAAGCTCGACCAGATAGTCATATTAATAGTAATTTCATTATGAATTTGTTATTTTAAGCCAAAATTATTGTAAAAACTGTAAATATCGTAAAAAGTGTCGTATACAAGTTATGTGGATGTATACGACACCAAAACAACAACAACACATCACTAATACAACCTTTACAACACTCCTACATCAAAAATACATCGAATAGAAGGTGCTACTCTTTAAATTTGTCTTTTATTTTATATTTGTTTTGATTTTTACCCTTCTTTCCACCAAACTTTATGAGCCTATACGAAGTGTGCATTTTGCGATTGTCAGCAAACTTTTTCGGCCCCACATAAAAATTACATAAATGCTTTAGTCTAAGTTCGAGGATGAGCAAAATTGTTCAAGTCGTGTCGAAGACATAACGAAGAAGCATCGGATGCGTGGTTTTTCGATGATTGGTGCAACCTCTTCGTACATGTATCGAAAACTTCTCATCACGGCACGGTGTTAAATAAAAGATATGTTCAGCCACTGTCGCCATGGCCCGATGAGATGACAGTGAAACAATTTATTAAATTTTCACATAACAATATCTTTTCGGTTCCCAACAGTGTGCGAACCCTCCTTGTAAGGAAGATGCCGGTTCTCGGCATGTTGATTCGTTATCAAGCTGGTTGGTTTCTTCGAAACCCCATTTGCTTTGACGGTGTGGTGACTGGTGACTTCGTCACTCGAAGTCAAATTGCTTGATTAGCCATAGAAATTTATTTCTGTGGTAGAATCGTTTCGATACACGCTTAACGGTGTGTATCATTGCAATGCAAAAGATATGTTTTTAAGGACAGAGCAAAAATGTTCGTTTAGAAATCAGTTGAATATTTCGGCCAGACTCTGCCATACAAGAGGGTGGCTGTTCCTAACAAGATAAAGTTATGTGAAGTCGAACTTTTTATCCTTAGACGTCATAGACAAGCGCTACTTAAGGAGGACGTCGAGGATATCATTTTGCTCAGTGTAAACGTAGGGATCGACAACATGAAAATAATGTTCGCATTAGCGTATTAGTCACGTTGGACGACCGTTTCGACTTAATTTTAGTTATTGCTGTAAGTTATGAAGACGTAAAGGATTATTTGCTATTTCTGTGTGCCCTAAACTTAATTTTAACCGTAGAAGCAGTGCAACAAGTTAAAGCACAGCCTGACTATGATCAGAATGTAGCGAACGCTATCCTCGAATTCGTATCATCGTTGACGAGGTTTCAAAATGCTCTCTCCGATCAGTTTCTTTATTTAGATTTTGAGTGACATTTGAGTAGAGTTTCACCACTATCGAGAAATGCACGATTTTCTGTTACTAAAGCGATGGACATCGGCTAAAAAATGCTGGATTTACCTACCACAGGTCAAACAGTGGGGGGTTCGGGCTAGTGGGTTTTGAAGCCTAAGTCTGAGAGATTCAATTGAAACTTAATGTTAAATCCTTCCTAACACTTTGCTGTTCTCTCACGGCATAAAATAGCCGAATAGATCAAGAAATCAACATGATTAATGGAAATACAATGATAACGTAATCATGTAGAATATATCAATAGCGGCAGTGACTCATCGATTCTGAATTCGTATTACCGAAAACTTTAGCTTAGTTTACCAACGAAATTTTCTATGAATCAAGTTGAACTGAACCTAAAGTGAAGGGCCACGAATTTTGATTGAAAGTACACACAAAGAAAAGTTTTATTGTTTAAAGTCAGTGACACTTTTCAATCTCCGCCGAATTCAGGTCAATTTGACAAAACATATTGTGTAGTAAAGAAGCATGACAAGTTACTACGAATTTTCGTTATTTGGCTTCTTTCTGTAATTCACACGAAATTATTTTCATAAGCTTTAAGGGAAGTAATCAGAAGTATCGATTATTGCAACAAAGAAAAAATTTCTTTAACAAAATTCCTTTTTGTTTTGTAAAGAGTAACGAATTTTTTTGAGCACAATAACACTGGTATTCCTTTTGAAATCTGCAATCGCCATATTTAAAAAAATTCAAAAAAAAAAATCGTTTTTTTTCTCGATAGAATGCTGTTTGGTAACAAACATTTTATTCACGTCATTTCTCCGTTGGATTCATCGATAAAACACAACACTAACGTCTCACAAAGAAACTTATTAAATGTAATAAGCGTTGAAACATAAAGTCGTCGTCACTTACACCGCCCGACTGCAATATTTTCAATTCAATAGAAATTCTGAGTTAATGTAATCGCACTGTTGACTCAAAAACAATAAAAAATGCAAGTAAACACTTCGCACAATGTTTTTGTTATTGTTTGATAGTCAAAAGTCAATTATTTAATCGATTTTTTCACGAAAATAGTTCGCGATTTTCACAAAAGGTAAAAACAATTCGTGTCGCTCTAAGGTGCGGTCCGCGATTAAATGTTCAAAAAGTGGTTTAACTGGTGTGGTCACGTGACGACTCAACGTCATTATTTCTCTTTTCACATACAATAAGACTTGAATGTTATTATAATGCCTTTTTCTGTTACCTGTGTAATCATATTTTTACCTTTAATAATATTGTACATACAGAGCGACTATCGCTTTTCCCCCCACATCATAGCCGTATGTTTGAATTTTTTTGTTTTATTAAGAGAGAGCGTGGTGCCGTTTGCGTGTATTGCTATCAAGATATTCATCAAATTTCGTTCATTTGAATTTTCTTTTGTTACAAGAAATTTAAAGAATTGAATCGAATCTCCGAAAAATGTTCGCAGATGAATATGCCGAAGAGATCGATTTGTTGATCCAAAATTGAACTCAGAGAGTCTTTTTAACGTAAAACAAAATTCAACGCAGACCCGTACGATTTGGTATAAGCTACCTACGTCTTAAAGTATTATTAGAGAGGTTGGGCAAATCGAGTTACAGCCAAATCTATAACATATGAGGTGAAAACACCGGTTACGAGCCTGTTTAGAAATTGCTTAAGTTACGAGCCCGTATTGTCTTTTCCTTTGTTCTCAAAAAAGGCTCAAAATTAGCACGGGGCTCGTAACCGGTGCACTTACCCTACATATAGCTATAAATTATAAATCATAAGTTGAAAATTATAAGTGAACCTCCGTATAAGCTATAAGTCAAAAGTTATAAGTTGTAAGATTACGTGAAAAAATTTTTATGATGACTTACCAATGATTGATGAATGATGAAGCGTGATTGGTGATTGATGAAGGTTGATCTGTGATTCGTGATTGATGAAGGTTGATCTGTGATTGATGAAGGCTGATCGGTGATTAATGAAGGTTGATCGGTGATTGATGAAGGTTGATCGGTGATTGATGAAGGTTATCTATGATTAATGAAAGTTCATCGGTGGTTGATGAAGGTTGATCAATGATCTATGAAGGTTGATCGGTGATTTATGAGGTTGATCGATGATTGATGAAGGTTGATCGGAGATTGATGAAGTTTGATTTATGATTGATTATGATTGATCATCGATCAACCTTCATCAATCATCGATCAGTCATAATGTAAATTTTCCAAGTAAACATAACGTTAGACTTAGACATATAGAAAAAAGTAGACTTAGTAAAAATCACCGAAAAGTGTCAGAAATGTCGAAAATCGAGTTTTTAACTTTTTTTCTATATGTCGCCAACCCAGTTCCTCTAATTTCCAACTTATCACTTATAATTTATAGCTATAGGTATATCTTGTAGGCTGTAAGACGATTTGCACAACCTCTATTAAAAAACTATGGTTACGCTCTTTATATGCTTAATTGCACTCGTCCGAAGCAACCGTAGAAACAATTAAGATTCACTCAAAATTCCTAGGACTCTTCCAATGTTTCATTTGACGCATTTACTCAAGTTATCGTGTTGACAGACAGACAGACGGGTGGACAAACAGACAAGGGAGAAAATTTGGATGGTTATAAACGTTGTAGTAAGCGTATACCACATACGAGTTTAAACGACTCAAAGCTCAGGAATGAAAAACAAGTCCATTTCAATAAACATATTTCTTTTCTCTCGAACGCATTGTCTCTTGACTTATTTAGCCATATGTTGAGGCATCTGGTATCACATCATTGTCTTTTAAACTGGAATTCGTTAAACTTTTAAATAAAAATTGTGTATATCTTCAAAACAGAGTATAAACTGATCAATGCACCTCTATTACAGACAGCTTCCGGTTGAATAAGTAGATATTCAATACTTAATGGCATCTGTAGGCACATCATTAATGTATACCTGTTATTATAAAAAATGTTAATTTCCTCTCAATAAATGCACTCGGCATTTCGTTGAAATATTTCCATCATTTAACTCGCTTGTTCCGGATTAATATAACTTCATTTAACAGAACAGGTTGTGTCATTGACCCATTTTTTTCCCAACAAACATCCACTCGAGGTCATTGCCATTCAAAACTCTTCAGAACCCTCAACAAGCGTGCTACGTATTGCCATCAAGAAAACGAGATGAATATCATGAATAGAAATTAGAATACAATAAAAAAATGTTCTTTTACCTGTCTTTTGTTGGGGTTTCTTTTGAAATTTTGAAAAGTAGGTAAGTTAAGTATGTAATTAAGGGTGTCGTGTGTGGGTTTTGTTAAAAAACTGAAACAAATTTATAAGTTAACGAAGATGTCGTTTTGTTAATGGATTGAGAACAGATCATTTGTCTGGTTTATGGAAATGATGAATTATTACATTATAAGTGGGTGTAATGTGATCGGAGTTAAAGGAAGAATAGAAAAAGATATTGAAACCTGTTTTGAATAGTTATGCTAGAGAAATTGAGTGAACGAGTGAATCATCGTAAGAATAATGGTTTTAAAGTAAAAGAAAATATCTCAATATCCTTTATAAGTATTATACACAACGCAAGGCCGTATTTAAAGGGTGTACTGAGCAGTCCCTAGAAACTTTCCTATTTATATTTGCTTAGATTTTGTAAATAAAATAGCAAATAGTAGATTACAGTGGGATTACTGGGGATGCGGAAATAAGTCATTACATGAAGGAATAATTTTGTGAAATGAGCCAAACTCAAGAGGGTGTTTTTAAGCGAGTTGCTTAAAAATACACGAATGAGTTTGCGAGTGTCACGAAATTGTCCAGAATGGATGACTTATTAAGCATCCCCCACTGTATGCTGTTTTACTCGGTGTCCCAACAGAAAACGCGTCATTACATGCAGATATACATGTAATGAGAAGTTTCCGGTGGGGGCTACGTGTAATGAATAGCATGTAATGAATGACATGTAATGAATAATTTCCGTGGGGTGCACATATACATGTAATGACAAGTTTTCGGTGGGACAACGAGTAAAGTTATTTATTACACATGGATCTGTAGCTCCGTTGTTTACGGGGAAAAAATCTTCTCATCAAAGTTCTTATAACATTGGAAGCGATGTCTCTGCCAATCAAAGAAATTACATGGAAAATCTTCATACTATCTTCAATCTATTTCCATACACTCTTTCCTCAAAAGATTAGAAATGCAACCCTACGCGAAAAGAACAGTTATGATTGCGGCAATTATAACTACACTCAAATACAATTTGAATGTAAAATAAAAAATTATGATCTCAGTGAGAAGATTTCGAGGGGTGGCGCACTTCATTTATTCCATTTATTCTTTTATTCCATTTATTCCATTTATTCCCAAAAGTTTTTTTGTTGTTTTTGCGAAATGTCTGAACCAAACGCATCACAAGTTAGACAAATAAGTTCAAAAAAAGGTTTGCACAAATTGTAAAGCATTTAAACCATCTTGAGAATAAATTTTATTTTTTTGGGAATAAATGGAATAAATTTATTTATTCCATTTATTCCATTTTTCAACAAAAATTCTTTTAAGTTTTCAAAAGGGTTTTTTCACTTTTTGACACATTAGTATGGTTTGTTGTGTGCGTTGCCATCAAAATCAAGTCTATTTGAGGTTTTGACGAATTTGAAAAAATTATAATTTATTCCATTTATTCCAATATTTATTCCATTTATTCCATAAACCGCAGAAGTGCGTCACCCCTCGGAAGATTTAAATGTCTGTCATATTTAGTGCAATCATAAATTATATTGTTGGAATTATAATTTGTGATCACCGTTAATATAATTCTCTTTTTTATGTTAGTGGTGAATAAGCGAGGAATTTAGTGTTTCCTACCAACACAAATTTCCCTCTTATATTCCCTTCCATTGTAAAATTTTGCTTTATAATTGCTCCAATTTGCTCCAATTACTCTGTATAATCACCGTGAATATAATAATGAAGTTATATTTACTGCAATTATCAAATTCTGACACGGTGTCCCTCAAACAAGATTAAGTGTAATGAAAATGAACTCATACACGAAGCTTTGTTCGTGGTTCAGAGACCCTAGGTGAGCTCAAAAACCCGCATTATGAAATCTAGCTAGATCCTTTCCCCATAGTCGACTGTTAAAAAAACGATTTTCTGCATACATTTTCAAGGTTTTTCTGAAAGTGATGAAATAAAGTTGTTGCCTACAGGCGCTTTGATATTTTTTATCAGTACACATTATGCGTTTTTTTGAGCTCCCCTGGGGTCCTTGAACCACGGCCAAAGCTTCGTTTATAGTTTCATTTTCATTAGAATTTACCTTGATTGAGGGACACCGTGCTGAGTACTACTCACTGTGATCATAAAATAAATTATTTACAATTATTACAATTATTCTCCAAAAAAATTTTTTTCCGAAAAAAATTGTTCTCCAACACCTTCGGCTACCATCGGAACACTTCGTATCACCTTCGGCTACCTTCGCAATACTTTGTGTCACCTTCGGCTACCTTCGGAACACTTCGTGTCACCTTCGGCTGCCTTCGGAACACTTCGTGTCACCAATTCTTCTCAGTGATTTATATAACTTTCCTGAAGAAACCAACTATCTAGGTATTCTTATTCAGAATTTAGCAAAAAATCCAAGATGACGTCACTTTGACAGTTGGCAGCAATTTTCTTAAGATACAAAAAAATTCTCCTGACCAAACTCTATAACTTTCTAGAAAAAACCATCTCTCTTAGTAGTGTCATTCCGGAGCTAAAATTCGAAAACCGCAAAACCATAAAGGAAAATCCAAGATGGCGCTGCTATGACAGCTGGCAGCCATTTTCTAATGATACCTAAAAATTCTTCTGATGAAACTCTTTCTAGAAGAAACCAACTCTGCAAGTGTTATCATTCCGGAGATAAAATTCGAAAACCCAAAGAAGCATAATTTATACCTAATAACAAAAATCCAAGATGGCGTCACTTTGGCAGCTTTCTGAAAATCCCAAAAAATTCTCGTGATCAAACTCTATAACTTTCCCGAAGAAACCAACTCTCTAAGTATTGTCATTCCGAAGCTAAAATTCGAAAACCAAAAAAAGCCTAATTTATTGCTTGGGCAAATTCAAGATGGCGCCGGTTTGACTGCTGGCAGCGATTTTCTTAAGATCCCAAAAAAATTTCCTGGCCAAACTCTATAACTTTCCCGAATAAACCAACTCTCTAGCTGTTGTCACTCCGGAGCTAAAATTCGAAAACTCCGAGTATTACCTAAAAAACCCTCAAAATTGACCACTTTTCCACATGCCACGGCTTTTCCAGAATTTTCCCGGAAAAGCGGCATATGAAATTTTTCACATAGGGCCGAGGCTGACGTTCCCTGAAAATTTTAAGGAAATCGCTCGGGCCGTTCTCGAGAAAAAAAAAAGTAGATCGCCTACTACTTTTTTTCTGAATATTCTGAATGGATTGAATCAAACTTGCTTGAACATGACTTGTGAAAGTTTCATGCAATTTTATAAAAACGGCACTTTTCACGATTTTTACGGCTTTTGCAAATTTTGCTCTTGCGCACCGCCTAGACCACATCAGATGCAGTTGTCTCCATAGACACTTTTCATCAATGACCAATTTAGAATCATTTTCCGCAGGTCGCCCCAAACTTTTCGGCGCTTTTGTTTTTCGGACCACCCTAGTAGTGGTTTAGATATTTTTAGATTTTTGTCAGTTTGCGACGATCACTTTCGTGGTCTTGTGACCCTTTGTTCCTTTTTCCCGCTCATTATTAAAAAAATCTTGAAAACTTTTGCGTGCCGACCAGGAACTTGTCTAATATGATAGGCCCTAACTCAGCCACTTTCGAAGGGTGCACGACGTAGTCGCCTAGTGTCCTGTGTCTTAGCTGATGGAATTTAGGGCATTGACATATAACGTGAAAGCCCGTTTGCTCTTCCAAGCCACAGGAACAGTCTGCGTCGGGTGCTTGTTGAGTCCGCAATGCCTGGTCGTCGCACTAACCACCCTTCTTATGCGATCCCGACCCATCGTCAGGAGCTCCCTAGTCCATTTCTCGTTCGGAGTGGGGAAGAACTGCTTGGTATGTACTACGCCTTCGTACGCTGTCCAGCTTTTTCTATGCTCCGCCCTCACCCAGTCCTTCACCGCTTTGCACAAAAGGAATTCGGGATGGGGACGTGAGGTTCGGGTCCGTATGAGATTGCCGTTGAGCCGGTTCAGCCTTCTCATTACCGTTCATTCCGGAGTGCCCAGGCACTTAAACTAGTTTGAATGGTTTGACTCGATTGCTCAGCCCTATCTGGTTCAAGTAGCCTTTACATTCTTCTGCCAAATTTAGAAGTCACATTGGGTGATATCAGCGCTTTTATTGCTGATTCACTATCAGTGCATACGATCACGTCTTCACCATTCAGTCCTTCTGGCAGAATTTCTCGAGCTCCCAAGAGAGCTGCTGAAGTTTCCGCCTGGAAGATGCTGGATAGACTTCCCAGGTGAATCCAGGTGCCGGTATCAGTCCTCGGGTCATATACCCCGGCTCCGGTCCCTTCACCTGTCTTCGACCCGTCTGTGAATCTGGCCCATTCACTTTCGGGTAGCGTAGGTGGCCACCCGTTAGCCCACTCATCCCTGTTTGGGAACAGTACTTCAAAGTTTCTTTCGAAACTCAGTTTCTGTGTCATAGAGTCCAGCGGCATGTCAAAAATATGATCAGAGATCATAATTTTGATCTTCCCATGCCCGGTCTTGAAACATGGAGACCACCAGCCATTTTGTCTCAGCCTGTCTGCGGTTGCGTTCACTACTATATCGATAGGTGGCACTGCTAGTAGCACTTACAGGGCCGCCGTTGCCGTCGTCTTCATGGCACCCGTGGCACACACACACGCCAACCTCTGAACTTCTTTCAACCGTTCCCTCGCCGTCTGCACGTAGAGCCTTGGCCACCATACTACGCAGCCATGACTTATCGCGGGCCTTACTACCGCTTCGTACATCCACAGCATTGCTTTTGAGAATAGACCCCAGCTCTTCCCAATAGCACTTCTGCAAATCCAAAAGGCCGTCAGAGCTTTTTGAGTCTTGTCCTCTACATGGGCAATCCAGTTTAGCTTACGGTCGAACGTGACTCCCAGATATTTCACCTGGGGGCTAATTTCAACGTCCTTCTCGAAGATCCTCACTTTCCCAACAAGATCTGAGCCTGTGAGCTATCGGCTGAACAGCACTATGTCCGTCTTATCTGGGATTACTTGCAGACCCCTTTCCCGGCACAATCGCTCCACTACTCTCAGAGCCATTCTCAAGCAGTCTCCCAGAGTGCTCTCGATCTTGCCCTTGATCAAGATGGTCAGGTCGTCCGAGTACCCCTGGGTAAGGAACCCGCTCTCGTTTAGCTCCCTCAGAAGGGAATCAACCACCATGCACCATAGCAGGGGGACATCCTTTGGAAACCCAGAGATCAGCCTTGTCGCCGCACACGTCGGCCTCAACGGTCCTATCTCTGAGCATCCTATCTATTCATCTGACTACAACTGGCGCTACTCCCCTCTCTACTAGTGTCCTGCCGATCACTTCGAATCCCGTGTTGTCGAAGGCCCCTTGTATGTCCATAAAACACCCAAGGGATATTTCTTCGACGCGAAAGGAATTTTCTATCTCAGCTACGAGACCATATAGAGCGGAGTCTGTAGACTTGCCTGCCTGATAGGCATGTTGTTTTACGTGTAGTGGAGATTCGGCAAGAATTTCTTCCCTTATGTGCAGATCAATCAGCCTTTCCAGTGTCTTCAGTATGAAAAAGTAAACTCCCGGGTCGAAATTGTACTGGTTACAAACCTTATAAACGTCGTGGTAAACGCATAAGACCCCATTTCGAAGAAATTTGTTCTTCGTACGGGTCTAATAAAGCTGCTTTAATGAAATAATCACCCTGTATCATTTCCTTACGAAACGTAAAGCCTCTAAATAATTCTTTGTATGTGCTTTAGCTGTTCGCCCACCCAAACCCCGCTAAAAACCGATGAATTTAAGATGACCACTGAACCAATCACGCAGCGAATTCGGATCCATCACTCGTTCATTTTCCTGATTAATTAACAAATTTTTGCAGGGAACTTGATGAACGACAAAACTCCAACTGAATTATTTTATATTTTCCGCACTTTTCGAAAACATGTTATACGTCATTATGAATTACGTTTCGATGTTTTCTATATTTTCAAAACAACGCGTCAAACAAACCTTGACAGTTTTGACATCAAATCAAAAGGTGATGCGGCGATTGTCTTGTTCATCATATTTTTAACGTTGTGGTATTTTTGCCGATAAACAATGGCTCAATCCGTAAATATTTCGGTAGAAGCAACTATTGAAAATGTAATTCAAGAGATAACTTATGACGGAACAGAAATTTACCAACCGTAAGTACATAATACCTGCAACTCAACTTTGAATGATGATTGATGATGATTTTATGATCTGCTTCGCAGTCCCCTGACATTGTCTGAAAGTCTCACTAAAAATGCCTCACGAATCGACTTCAGCAAGAGTGCACTGGAAAGTGACAGCGTAACGGGTAAGCCAACCGAAGTGAATGACATAAAAACGGAAGAAGATTCTAAGGATCCAGCGACTTTTCAATCGAGTCTATGGCCATGGGATGCAGTGCGCAATAAGTTACGAGATGCATACACCGAAGTCTGCGTTCTCAGCGATGTCTTAGCGATTGCTAAAGAGAAACGTTACTTGGTACTAGATCCGGTCATGCAGGAGCCCCAAGAAACCAAACCAATGGTCCAGGTTTACGCCAGAAAGAAAGCATTAGCCAATGCAGCTCATGTTCTAATGAGTGGTGCTGAAAGACTCCGTAGTTCTCACTCTGAGCAACGCAACAATCGCAATGTTTCTGACTTCCATATAGAGTTACTGCGCCTGCGACAAAACTGGAGACTGAAGAAAGTGTCCAATACAATTATTGGGGATTTGAGCTACAGAACAGCCGGTTCGAAATTTAATCATTCGGGAATGTTCGAAGTAACAAAGGCTGAAGATGATGACAATGCGAGCAATTCCCCTCCACCGAGCCCCAGTAGCGGACAAGCGGCTCTTCCATGTCCTAAAAGCAATTCAGCTTTGCGAGTGAATGTTCCATCCGAGTTGCAAGGAGTGGCTTACATAAAAGTCATTACACAAAAGGATCAAGAGGACTTGTGTACGGCGAATGTGAATTTGATGGGAACTGGACAAAATATTACACACCAAGTTGGCGTTTGGCAAAAGACACTCGAATATGCGCAGAACATTTTATTCTGCAAAGAATTATTCAGTCAACTGGCACGCGAGGCAGTACAATTGCAGGCTCCGATTCCACATGTTGTCGTCGGAAATCAAATACGAGCAACTCTCTTACCTGGCATACAACTCATCATCAGTCTATGCCACACCACATCCCTTGACCCAGGACCATCCGGGCCCACCAATGATCACGATCACGTCTTAGAACATTCGTTGCATCAACTTTTAAGGGAGGTGCATTACAAGAACACACATCATCCGTTTCCACATCCTGCAAGTGGACCATTGGGTCCGAGTAAAAAACGAATGTTGGCTGGACCATTGGCAGCTGATCGATATGAACTAATTGAAATGACGAAAACGCAAACCCTCTTGGAACAAATAATTGCACAGGCTCAGCACATTTTCATGAGGAAACGCACCCAATATGTTTTGGACACACTAGCTAGAGATGTCAAAGATCCGCAAATCATTTCTCATTGGAATGCAATGAACAGCCCGACAATGTCTTGTGTAAAGATCAACATCATCACTCACGGATATGACACGGTGTGCAGAACATCGCTACTCATTCATGTGAAAGAAAGGTCATTGAAATGCATCTGCCGTGATAGTCGCGTTATGGATATGTCTTACGAGCCACAAGAATTGCGTGATTTAATTCTTTGCCAAATAAATCAGCACCAAATATTAGGTTTGCAAAATGTTGCCAAATGCATGGCGTGGCAGACATTGTCTAACAGCAACCATTTGGGCATCGGATCAGTTGAGCCACTTGGCAATGCCAGTTCGTGTGTTTTAGCTTCACCGAATGGCGATCGTCTAATCGCCGTACAGATACGCTGTGATCCACCACAAATTGATGTCAAAGTGTACATAGCACAAAGTCCGAGAAAGGTAGGAAAATGAAAATATAAAATCTTAAGTTGATTCGACTGAAGGGGAAGAGGACCCTCATGTCAAGTAGAGTAGAATATCGCGAGGATCAGAGATCATGTTGAGTTTACTGAACTGCTGCATTTTGCACAATTTTGCTCCTTAGGGTAGAAAAGATGATTTTTTAACTAGAGCTGAAATATCTCGACTTTATCGTGACAGTGGGGTCAAGTTAAGTGTGGGCAAAACTAAAGTTACGCGGATTAGTTCATCTCGTATGAAGGTACTCACCAGTTTAAATATAGCAATTTGAGAAAAAGAGGAAAATGTTTAGATAAAGGGAAATTCCTTCCAATTTTTCAAAAATTTATCAGCTCGTTAGTTGTTGTCGCACGAGCTGCATAAACTATTGTCATGTGTATAGGAAAGGAGCGATGAAGTGTAGTCAAAGAAGTTATTTTTGGACTTTCGTTGGTGAATCACCGATGATTCAGTTAGCAAGCATCATTGATTCACTGTGGAATCACCGATGATACATTGTGGAATCACCGATGATACATTGTGGAATCACCGATTATTCACTGTGGAATCAGCGATGATTCACTGTGTAATCACCGATGATTCACTGTGGAATCACCGATGATTCACTGTGGAATTACCGATGATTCACTGTGGAATCACTGATGATTCGCTGTGGAATCACCGACGATTCACTGTGGAATAACTGACGATTCACTGTGGAATCACTGACGATTCACAGTGGAATCACGGATGATTCATTGTGAAATCACCGATGATGCAGTGTGAAATCACCGATGATTCAGTGTGGAATAACCGATGATTTACTGTGTAATCACCGATGATTGTGGAATTATCAATGATTCACAGTGGAATGACCGATGATTCACAGTGTAATGACCGATGATTCACAGTGGAATCATGGATGATTCACAGTGGAATCACCGATGATTCACCGTGGAATCATTGATGGTTCACCATTTAATCACCGATGATTCACCATGTAATAACCAATGATCCACAGTGGAATCACCGATGATTCAAAGTGAAATCATCGATGATTCACAGTGGAATCACCGATGATTCACAGTGGAATCACCGATGCTTCACCGTGGAATCAACTATTATTCACAGTGGGATCACCAATGATGTACCGGGGAATCATCTTTGATTACACGGTGAATCATCGGTGTTTTCATCTGTCATTCCCCGGTGAATTATTGGTGATTGACCGGTGAAAGGTGCACAGACGGACTGACTGACAGGAAGGGTGAAAACATAAAGTGACTATCACTACTAAACAAGATAAATTGAGAAGCGCTACACAAAAATAGTCATTAGTAGCACCGACTAATTTGAACGACTGTGATAGTCGGGTAGAGTGGTTCTAATTTGTGAAAATACTTTCTTAGTTCATCTGAATTCAGAAGTGCTCGCTTCCAGTTCTCACTGAAAATCGCACGCTTAGCCGTTTAACCTTTTCGATTAAATAAAGAAATAGTAGTTACATTGAGGAAAATATCTACAAGCGACTTAGGAATTGTGTTTGTAATATACGCCGCCGACGTATTTTATCCACCGTGAACGTATTACAAACGCCGTGCGCGTATTATGTGAGCTTATAACACGTTCTATACGTATGGCATACTACCCAATACTTAAATAAGGTTGATAATACATTCACCGCGTATATAATACGTCTATCATAAACACGTAGGAATTGTAGTCGCTTGTAGATATTTTACTCAGTGTATCCATACTTTACCCTCAATTGGATTTTCTTATTAGATGTGAGAAACAATTTTCAATGCGTTTATTGCGCCATCCGCTTCTATCAAGCAGCTATTGAGGTATTGAGGTCACGCATTTCATCATGAAATTTGCTATACTTTGACAGAAGCCGATGCCGCGCTAACCGCGTCAATTGTGAAGTACAATTTTTTATATGAAAATTTGTCTAATAAATTTTTTTTGTGTTTCAGGACTTTTTCCCCGGTCCACTTGTTCAAGGCAAATATTGGGAGCATTTAGGTGGACACTTTAAAGAAGTGCGATTTGACAAGTTAGAAGGCAAAAATTTTTTGAACAAAATGGAATTTTTGATGGCCAGTTTGTCCAGTTCTTCGTGAAGTACAAGGAATGCCTTCTCTTTTTCATAAATGTATTTGAAGTAAATATTTAAAAGAAAATATGTTTTATTGTCCGATTGTGGTTTTTGTAACAAAAATTTCTTACCTTATCACTCCATTCTTAAACAATAGCATCGACCAATTGTAAAGATTCTTCTAAATTTATCGATTTATTTGCATATTAAGTATCTCCAAATTCTATTTCATATAAAAGTTCTTGCACTTTTAGTCGGGCCAGAGAATTTTTCTTCTGTGATAACCGCTTCAATATCGGAGCACAGCTTAACAGGAACCTTTCATCGGGATCTGTGATCGGATATTTCACCTGCGATGTATCTGCTTTCCGTATTGTTGTTGGCTTCGGTTCTTTATCGTTGCAATATACAATTTGTATCTGTGAGTTCGGACTGTCGTGTTCACTGTCAATTGGATTGATAACAATTGGTCCAGTGAATGCTTCACTCGCATCATCACTGCGTTCATACAATTCATATGATGCTTGCTCTTCGGTGTCTTGTTCAATAATGTCGTCTCTATCATTGCTGGTGCTATCATCGTTTTGTTCCGACGTGGAAGCTTTTTCTTCGCTTTTGATATAATTCTGAAATTTGCAGTCACCTTCTTTATAGAAATTTGCCTCATCACTTTGATCATATTCCTCTACATATTGTACCTCCATTTTATACCTAAATCAGTTTAAGACTTTGAATTCATTGAACTAACGCATTGACAGTTAACTTACGAGTCGTCGCCTGACACATCCAAGTACGGGCACAAAAATTCCATTAAATCGTAAAAAAGCCATTTCTTCTTCTTTGGATTCCCGTACATGTCATCATTGGCATTCTGCTTGCATTGCTTCATAAATGCATCGCGCAGACTTCTCCAGCGTTTCTTGCTCTCTTCAGCTGAAAGAGAAAACAACTCAGTCATAATCAACCCGGATGGGAATGAAACTCCCAATATGTTAAGGGAAATGAGGATTTGTCTGACGTTGAGAATAAAGCATAGCTCCTTGTTTCGATATATGGGACAATTCCCATGATTTCGATTTTGTGGCGATATTCTGATTCTAAGAAGTAAAAATCCTCGGAGAATGTAACCTACATAACTAACGATTGGAACTTACGAGTACAATTCAAAGCATAAGCCACTTCCCTCCAAGATTGCTCACGAGTAGAAGGTTTTCTGTAGCCTTTCAAGGATTTGTCGTATAAAATTGGACGCTTTCGAACCTCTTTTATTAGATTTTCTTCATTGATCAAAATAAATTGCCTAGTTCCTGGCTCACGTCTCGGTTTCAAATTAATTGCCATTTTTGTTGATCGCAATAACCCGATTCGAAATTTATTTTCTCGTATATTTGTTTTGTAAATAGAAAACGTAACCCAACGCCTTCCAACGTAGAAAAATTATGAGTTTTATTTCGCACTTCTCCAAACTGAAACGCTGCGACTGTGTCACGCAAGTATTTTTATGTTCGGTTGTTGTTGTACGGTACGGTACGAATCGATACGAATGAATGTTAACGTTTACGTATCTCGCATTAACCGAACATTGGTTTCACAGTGCTGTGAGATGTCATTATTAGCGTCAACGTTTTGAAAATCGGCGGCAATCGCCAGCACAAATTGAACAATAGTGGGCTATTCTCAACGAAAAGTGCGACATCTATTATTCTCGTAACGTCAATATCAAGAACTAAATCTGCTCCAAATGTCAATGAGTTGGTCTGCTTCAAATATCAAGTATACATAGAAGATAATAAAAATAAGTAGCCGTTACAACCTGTCTGGGTCAGAGGCTAGATCATTTTTATTTACTAGTTCCGCAAATTTTTGTGAGGTTTTTGCTCACATGGATTCTCTTAGAGATCCTACCGACGTTCTTAATGTGTTAGTGGTAAATTGCACACAAACCTAGTGCCATCTATGATGTACTAGGGCGGAAACTATAGTAGGGCTTAGAATGCCGGTTTGCCCCATCAATGTGCTTTACCGGCAGGCATTTTTTGGACCACATGCTTAACGTGAATTCCGAACCACGCCTAACTGTAGCTAGCATTTTACCATTAGGATTTCTTCTGGTGCATATTATATCTATATTTTTATATATATATATTTTTGAAAAATTTCTTCAATTTATTCATTAATTTCATTTATGGCTTAAAAATTTTGTTATAATTTATATATTGTCGTTCTGTGTTAGAAATTAATTTTGCGATCATTGTAATTTTCTTTTTGATGGAGTGCTTCTGGAAAAAGATTTTTTAAGCCACTCGTGTTCAACTTTCGTGGGGTTGTCTGTTTTTTGATCTATCCATAGCCTCGTCGCAGCACTCGGATCAAATTCTGCGACCATCGTCATATTTACATTAACATAGATAGTTAAACAATGTTAACCCAGTCAAACTTGTTTTGTCAATTGCTTTTAGTTTGTTATATCCATCTGTATAAATCAGGTGCAAGAAGTGAAGAAAGATCGACATGAGGTATAAATGACAGAATGTGGCCTCGCCGCAACAACTCGAGCCAAAGCTAGAAAATGCACGCGTTTTTTCAAGTGGTTAGAGGAAGCTTCAGTAAAAGTACAGAAGGTCCAATTTCGTTCATAATGAACTGCGCGTCTACAAAAAGTGTGTATCAGATATTTTTTTTCCGTACACTTCGGAACCATATATACAGCTAAGTTTTGACTTCCTCTCTTGCTACGTACCTCTCTGAGGCTACGTTTTTTGGATTCTACGTAAAGTTCTGATTAAAATCGATCTTTGGATCATCAAAATCGGACAAGTCGATCCGAAGATGGGTATTCCCCATACAAAAAGTGCTGTCTCATATACAGCCAAAGTTAATGAAAATATCCTACGTTAGTTAGTGGGTTAGTTCCAGGGCCATTTGTATGAAAACACACTCTTTTGGCTTTTCTAGAAAATTTGCAGGGACCTCCGGCTGGGCATTCTACGCCATATGATATCTTAAAAAAGGGGGTGGGGGTACCAGCCTCGTTTGGGCGCCAGGGCTCTTAGAAGGCGCCATATAAAGCCTATATAAAAGAAAGCTTTGTGTGTGTATTCAAAGTATGGGTCGAATATGAGCAAAATTTTTAGACTGTGTTAGGATAGAGATAAGTAGATGTTTGGTGTCAAAGGAAAAGTTGTTGGGTTGGGTGTGTAGTCTGACCAACAAAGTAGCCAACGCAGATATGGGACGGACTTAGGGGAATTTTTTTTTTTTTTTTAATCTTTTTAGGTTGTGGATAGATGTCTGGTGTCAAAGAAATAGTTGTTGGGTTGGGTGTGTGGGAAATTTACCAAATCTTTGTCACTTCGACATAAAAGTGCGTGTAACTCGAAAACCGCTAGAGAAAGCACCCCTAGTTATGGATTCGAAATGGAGAAAATCATAACATTGAATCCGATTTTCATACTGATTCAATTATTGAGAGATAAATCTACAATAATCTCTGGTCGAAAATGAACAAAATGAACCAAGCTAGACTCTCCCCTTTCTGAAGCGCAGCTCATCGGATCCAACCCTCAGTCTGACGCACTTGTTGATCGACCTGCCAAAGATTTTTCAGTTTCAATCCTCCGAAACGAACAACGGTTGAATGATTGCAATATAGACAGTGATGATTCTGACAATTCTCAAAATGCAGAACACCAAAATGAAGTCGAAAAATTGTTGAAACTCGTTAGCGGCCACATAACCGTTAAAAAAATAGTTAAAAATATGTTTTTCATTCATTCACAGCTTTTTTCAATGATTATTTGTTCCTGAAAAAATTCCCAAAAATTACCGAAAATTCCCAAAAATTATGGTGATCATAGTGTACACAGAAATCAATCAAATTATATTAAGCTAGTTACCGGGAAACCGGGTATAAATAGAGTCACATTTCATAAATAAAATTAAATTTGTTTCAATCTCGAATGAGGAAACATCTCTCTTTCAATTGTAGAATAGAAATACCTATTCACTACAAATACTACTTCCGAAAATTCAAAAAAAAAAAAAAATCCCGAAGATAGGCCCTGCTAGCCTGCAACGCGAACTACTCAACAGATTTTCAGCAACATTTTTTTCGTGGTTTCCCGAGGTAGCATATCTTTCATTTAAAACCATGAAGGGAGATTTCAGCGCTAACTTCGCTAGCGCAATTACCATACAATTTTTAAAAACCGGTAAACGGTAATACCGAAATTTGTGAGTAAATTTAACGGTAAATTACCGGTAATTTTTATTACACGCAAATTTTAAACAATCAAATCGACAAATAATCTGCGACGAACGTTGAGTGAGGCGTATGAACAATTTGAAAAAGAATGATTCATGATTTACACACATTGTCCAAATATATCGTGTTTGGGCCCTTTCGCAAATGACGTCACGCTTGCGATGAAAAGTTAGTATCCATAAAAAGGTCACAAATCCTGCAGTACATCAAATTTTGTTTATAGGACATGGGGTGTGTTTGGGGTGGTAGCCGGAGTACTATAAACAAAATGTCTGACCTTGGAGTTATGAACTTTGTGGATTTTATAGCAAGCGTGACGTCATTTATGAACAGCCCCTAAGTTACCATGAAAGCTATGACACTCCAATTTACGAACAAAATTTGATGTGCAAATGCCATACCTTGTCACAATTTGTCCACTTTCAATGAAAGTGTACCTAACCATGCAAAAAGTTGGCGAAATAAATAATACTAAAGAACATAACCAAAGACCCGTACGCATCGGAATAGATGTGACAAAGAGAATAAATATGGCAAACAGAATAGATATGGCAAACAGAATAGATTTTACAAAAAGACTCGAACGTATCTAAAGATACAAATAAGCAAACAATCAAACGTTTAATGTTCTTTTATAACTGTAAGAGTTTCAAAGATCTATATAAATTACCCAAGGTAATGTCAAAGGCCTACCTAAGTACGTCTCAGACCATTCAAATCTAGAAATTGTTATATCCAAGGATTGGGCCATTTTCTCCTAAAACCCTGAAACACGTGTTCTCTAAAATTTTTTTCCATACAACTTTCCCTTTGGAAACAACCTTCTACCTCTTATAATTCAAGAGATATGGGTCATCCCTCCCAATTCTATAGAAGTGGTCATATACCAGGATTGTGCCATATTTCCCTAAAACCCTGAAACACATGTTCACTTAAATTTAATTCTCTGAAGCAACTTTCTGACTCTCATAGTTCTATATATAATGGGTCATCCTCCCCAATTCCGGAAGTGGCCTTACACCAGGATCGAGCCATATTTCCCCAAAACCCTGAAACACGTGTTCGCTTATTGCATAGTTAAGGAAAAACTGTTTTCGTATATGGCCTAGAAACTCAATTTCGTCCATTCCATTGGTTCCTGTGCCCAGACCCCTGACCCGATGCTTTCATTTGACACCAAAATGAGGAATTTCCGTGATATGCTTGCTGACATATTTGCGAAAAAGTTTCATCGACCCTCGAAAATTTCATGTCCGACCACCACTTCTTCGACCATATCTCCGGAACTACTTGATCGATTTTGCTCATCTTTGAACTTGAATCATGGGAGGCATGCATCTTTCAGGGAAAAAAGTTTAGGGTGATCGGTTGAGCCGTTTGAAAAAAAAAGTGGAGACGGACGGACGGACATTTTTTTTCATTGTTGATTCGTCATATTTAGACGATAATAAATACATCCTTCCAACTCCCACCTCGATCTACCCCCATTAAAATTGTTTGTAGTAAACGTAGTAGTAGTAAAGTTTTCTAAATATTTTGACTACTTCACATAATCCAAACCATCTAAACATAATTCAAAAACTGTCTAACTGGATTTTTCTTTCATACGATTCGGCCTACGCCCTTGTTGCGTAAATAACTATTTTCAACTTCAACGACAACATAATACGTATGCGTTACGAGTGAGGGGTAAACCAAGCGAAC